>JAINUG010001173.1:0-29491 GCA_029706075.1 Aldrovandia affinis
ATAACCATGAAATTCACTGCCAAACCATCTAAACCCCTTATATTTTTAAATTCAATATTAATCATTCTTTTTCATTTTTATCAGATTGATTTCCTATAGATGGCTATTATTCTGTAATGTTTTTAGCATACTGTGATCAAAGCCCATCTGGAGACAAGCAGTGAATTAGCCTTGGCTATTATACATTGCTAAGGCAACAGCAACCGTACCTAGTAATGTAGCTGGCTAAGTATCTGTTGCCAAGCAAAGTTGCTTCTCTCACACTCTCCCATGGAAAAATGGTTGTGGTACTGCAAACCCGACTGAAAGGATTAGGAGTCAGCTCGGTCCTGAAAAGTACTCTGACCTCATGTTGGTGTATAAGTCCATGGTTAGTCCAGTAGTACAGGTGTAGCTATACCTTATCCAAATTGGGCTATAGCATCACCTAGAATATTGGCAACCCTGAATGTAAGTGCATGCTGCTACCTCCTGTATGCACTGTGGTTCATCAGTCCTCCCACAGCTGGGACCTGAAATATCTTCCCACAAGGGCTGTATGTAACCAGCTAGAAAACCACAATTTCTGGAGTTTCCACCTGTGAATTTACAATTCTGATTGGTTTTATGTGTTGAACATGTCTAGCTGCTTGTTTCAGTTTAGAGCAGGGGTGCCAGACTCAGCCCTAGAGGGCTACAGTGTCTGCAGCTTTTCTGCTGTTTTTCAGCCCCTAAGTGATTTAATATGTCATCCTTGGCTCTTGTCCATACACCTTGTTTCCAAGGCCCAAACTGGCTGCTGATTAAAGGTGTGGAGGAGGTCTGAGAGGTATTTTGGGGCAAGGTCATGGAGAGACTTGTAGGTGAGGAGGAGAATTTTAAATGAGACATGGAACTTGACCGGGAGCCAGTGGTGGTGCTGGAGGGTGGGGGTGATGTGCTGCCATAGTTTCGTGCATGTGAGAACCCTGGCCGCGGAATTCTGGACTTCAGAGAAGGGGTAGATGGAGCAGCTGTCAATGGACAGCACAAGATCACCAACCTTCCGGAGCAGGGCCTTGGATGCCACAACTATGAGCTCTGTTTTATTACTGTTGAGTTTGAGTAGTCATAGTTAGTCAGTTTGAGTTAGAAGTCATCCATTGTATATGTCAAGCATGCAGCTGATGAGAGACTGGGGAGAGAGGTGAGTGGAGGGTTTAGTGTTGAGGTAGAGCTGAATGTCATTGGCATAGCAATGAAAGCTAAGGCCACGTCGGCAGATGATGTGACCAAGGGGAAGCATATAGATGATAAATAGCAGGGGTCCAAGCACAGAACCCTGGGGTACACCTTGGTTGACAGGGGCAGGGGCAGATTTGGAGTCCCCAATGGTTACAAACTGTTTCCTGTTAGCTAGATAGGATCGAAACCAGGAAAGGGGTCTTCCAGTGAGGCCCAGGTATTCTGTCATGTGGTTTAGGGGGGTGCTGTGGCAGGTGGTGTCAAAGGCAGCAGAGAGATCAAATAGAATGAGAATGTTGACATGACCAGAGTTGGAGGCATTGAGGAGGTTGTTGGTGACTTTGATTAAGGCAGTCTCTGTACTGTGCTGAGCTCTGAATCCAGATTGTAGGGGCTCATATAGCTCATGGTTGGACATATGCTGCTGGAGTTGGGAGGCAACTGCTCGTTGCAAGATTTTGCCAAGGAATGGAAGGTTGGAGATCAGCCGGTAGTTGTTTATGTCATCCGGGTCCATACCTTGTTTTTTTTTAAATGGGTGTAACTGTGGCCATTTTGAAATAGGAGGGTACAGTGCCAGACCTAAGAGAGGCGTTAACAATGTAAGAGGTAGAACCCTGCAATTGTGGTGCGTGACATAAGCTTGTAAGTTTGGTGTCCTGATTTAATATGGACTGCACTGGCTGCCAAAGCTACATACGTATGTGCCCTGGCATAATTCACAAAGGAATAAATCTGTCAATAATGTTTGGCACCACGTTTGTTTATGAGAATTTAGGTTAGGCTGGGCCACATTCTGTTTGCCTGTGCAGGATGACAAAAAAGCATCTCCCCGACACCCCAGAAGCCCAGAAGTTCTGTTTCCACTGGGGAGAGGTCTTAGTCTTTGAGGGCAGGGGGTCTTTGATGGGTCTCCCTCATTTTTAATTTTAAATCAACTGAAATCCATTTCACATGATAAAAAAATATGTGATAGTTGATGTTCCAAACCAAGAGCAGGGGGTTCTATATGTTAGAGAGAAATTCCAGGCTTGAACGTGCCTTATGCAGTCCTCATCACCCCAATTACTCTTGACAAAGACCAACACAAATAATGAAGGCACACAAACATGTATGTACACACAGACACATCCACACACAGAAAGAGATGCACACACATGTACACACACTGCAGGGACAACGAGTTTCAGGCCATACATGAAATACTGAATTATCTCAAATGATTGCAGGCACACCTATCTAACTGAGCCAGCTGTCACTACCACACCCACGCCTAAAACAGGCATAGCTATCTAACAAGCACAGCTATCTAGCACAGGCATGGCTATGTAACTTGCACAGCTATCTAACACTAGCAGAGGTGTGTAACTACAGCTGTCAATCACACACATGCACAAATATTTAACTGGCACAGCTGTCAATTACGATCTAACATAGCCACAGTTATGTAACTGGCACAGCTAAGATAGCTGGCATAAATGGCATCAGCTATCAAGCACAAATACTGCTATTTGATAGTTTGATATGGAATAGCTGGAATGGAATTCCTGTCTTGGCCAGGCTTCCCTTGGAAAAGAGATCATTGTGTCTCAATGGGACCGACTTGGTTAAATAAAGGCTAAATAAAATAAAAATAAAATAGCTGGGTGGTGTATGTGGTGAATTGGTGGTATGTGTTATGGAGTTTATGGATGGTGTGTGCAGTGTTAGGTGGTGTGTGTAGGTATAGTGGATGGGTGGTGTGCTATGGCGTGTATGGGAGGTGTGTTTGGGGTAGTGGGTGGGTAGGTGGGTAGTTGCTATGCGTTATGCAGTGTATCGATAGTGTATTAAACACTCCATGGTCGCATACCCATAGATAATGGTCTCACGGCATTTACACCAAAAAACCCCAGAAAATCACCAGTCTCCTTCTCTCGCCGTTCGAGCACCAATTTCGATGATTTTTATACGGACCAGTGCACTGATGAAAAAGCAGATTTGCACAGTTTTATTAAATGAGCAGTGAAAAGGTAGCTTGTGGTCTAGCAATGTACACTTCAGTAAAGTTACAGTAATGCTGGAGACTGGAAGCCATTTCGACACACAAAATGGCAGCTACCCTAAAGCGTTGTTATGGCAATCGTGTTACCTCCCAACGACATCAGGTGCTTCCAATTAAGGCTGCCATTCTCTGGTCATGGGCAGACAATTAGGGTGGCCCTTGTCCAATTTCGTTTGTTCTTTTCTTGTTCTCGCATATTCTTTTTTTTTATCAACATTTAAATCTAACCATTTATTTTTAACTTCTGCCGCCACAGTGCATCTCCAGAGAGACAGCGCTTCAGAAATGCCGTTTCAGGCCGCTTTCTTCCCAGTCACTGTTACCCCAGCAACCACATTCCTAAATAAAACACCTTTTCTGCCCCCAACTTTAGTTAATATTATTTAAATCTCTAATTCAGGCAAGTTCCTCTTTCTTGTACCTTTTGGCAGCATGTTTGAATTGAATTTGTACTTTTTCTTTGACTTGACTTGACTTTGACTGAGTCTTGACTAAGTCACTGTGAAATCAGAAGGGCCATATATGGGTTTTTCCCCTTTGAATTGTTATATGGGTGTCAACCCAGGTGTATTTTGGATTTATTCAAAGAAAGTTGGGGGAAACTTGGGTCCTAGCCCCAGCAAAAATTACATTCAGTACATCCTGTACCTGCGAGCAAAGCTGCACTCACTCAGGCAAATTTCACGAGAACATTTGCTCCAGGCCCAGGAACGACAGAGACGGCAATATGACAGGGGGGCACAATTGCATAAAGTTCAACCGGTTTAAGGATAAGGTCCTTGTTTTACTCCCTACGTCTGCATCTAAATTACTCACAAAGTAGCAAGGACCCTTTGAGGTTACACTACGAGTGGGGGATGTAGATTACGAAGTCGTTCGCTCTGATAGAGGAGGGTCACGTCAGATATACCACCTAAATGTATTAAAACTGTGGGAGGTGGTCAACCCTGTTTCACTTGCCATGCCGGCAATTATGAATAATGCGCTGGGACCGGAAACACCAACTGAAAGCACAATACATCTGGCCCCCATTGGCAGCCATCTTGCACCAGGGCAGAGGGCAGAGGTTGCTAAATTGCAGCAATATTTTTCTGATGTGTTCTCTCCCTTACCAGGACAGACAGACTTAATCAAACACCACTTATGGTCCCCGCCAGGCACCATGGTTCAGAGCCAGCCGCATCGGTTGCCTGAACACAAGAAAAAAGTAGTTCAGGAGGAATTGGCAATAATGTTAGACATGGGAGTAATAAAGGATTCCCACAGTGACTGGTGCAGCCCCATCCTGCCTGTTTGTAAGTCTGATGGGTCTGTTCGATTTTGCGTGGACTACAGGAAGGTTAACGCGGTATCGAAATTAGATGCCTATCCAATGCCCTGGGTCGACGAGCTGCTGGACACTGGTTGGGCACTGCTTGCTTTTATTTGATGCTTGATTTAACCAAGGGCTACTGGCAGATTCCCTTGTCTCCAGTGTCCAGGGAGAAATTGGCATTTGTTCCCTTTGTTCGGTTTCCACCTATTCCTGACCTTGCCGTTCGGATTGCATGGGACTCCGGCCAACTTTCAACGGCTGATGGATAGGCTACAGCCACTTATTCAAATTAAATTTGTGTGTAATTTTAGATTCTAAATGAAATGCATTACATTACATTACATTTTAAGCATTTAGCAGATGCTCTTATCCAGAGTGACTTACAAGATGTGCATTAATACATGTTAGGAACAATCATAGTTCACGCAAGAGATCAGTGCAGTAATACAGTGATAGACATCGTTGTGGGCAGCTGCATACCGTACCTGTAACACTGGGAAGGAAAAGGTTAGTAATTATTTTTAATTTATTTTTTAAGTATTGAGCAAGTAGGCAGTGGTGATGACAATTGGCTAGATGTACAGAATTCAGTGGTAGTGGAGTCTGAAAAGGTAGGTTTTGAGTCTCTTGTGGAAGATCGCACGGTCCTGACCGATTGCCACCAGCGAGGGGTCAGGACGGAGAAGAGGCGAGACCGCGAGAAGCGGCTGCTGGGCGCCCGTAGGGATGGGACAATCAGTTTACCAGAGGTGGCGGAGCGGAGGGGTCTGGCTGGGGTGTGCCAATAAGATCTGTTGAACTGTAAGAACAAATCTTTAGGATCATTAGACACCATCACTCGAGACAGCTCAATTCTTCTTATAATTGTTCGATTTTGGTATTTTCCTTAAACAATGTTATTCACAGTCTCGAGTAAAATCTGTATGCCCCTGTGAGGGAAAAATTTATTAGGCCTTCCCTCAGTCCGTTTCCAGCTTGCTGAATGAGTTGTTTATGCTTCCACTCACGGGTCAGACATTGTCTGGATACGGTGTTCCATTCAGGAAGAGATAAGCGAGTGTTGCTAGAAGTGGGAGACAACTCATGTGGAGGAATGAGAAACATTAAGATGTTTGGGTTGGAGAGCAGGAAACGTCAAGGTCGGTTCCCAGAGAATGAGTTTGATTATTGTGCTGTATAAATTATAATAGAACCATGGAAAGTTCATACTGGGTGATGGGTGAGAGTTGCCCCATACTAATGTATGCAAGAAATGTGTATGTTGGGAGGGTAAAACGTGTGTCTGGACCCATCAATAAAGGAGGAGTTTCAACCATGACCAATGGGTGAAACTCCAAAGGGCGATGGTCACCTCAAATGTAAAGATATATACTGTTGTATTTCATTGATCTCGTGGGAGATACTCTGACATTCTTCATGCGAGAGTGTTAGACTGCTCCCCTGTTTGAAGCAGTAATAAAACATGATTTGAAAATTGAGAACACAGTCTCGCTTCCTTTGAATAGTAGAATTTCCCGACAATTCTTGGCGGCGAGATGGGATGGTAACGTCCGCCGCTGATCAACCGCAGTGACTCAAGGGTTAACCGTGCACGGGGACCATCAGAGGATCGGTCCAGGGGAGCTCTACACTCTCTACTACCGTAGGAGGATTTGTGAGACCCACCTGACAGCCTGCGGAGGGTTTGTGGTGGCTAACACCATTCCGAACAAAAATAAATAAGGGTGAGACTGTGTTCATTAATTAGAGTATTTTATTTCCTTTTTTAATAATAAAAAAAATAAAAATAGAAAAAAAAAAAAAAAAAAAAAAAGTAAAAAAACAGTTTGGAAAGGAAGGTAAGCAGTACACGAGCCTTGTTCGTGGAACTGTTTTCCTAAAACCGTGAAGGGGGGAAATAGTGAGCGTGGAACTTCTTAGTGGCACTCCTGGTCTCCGAGACGGGGTTCAAGTCCCTGCGGAGGTGTATGCCTAGGTGGTAGCACTCCCGGTCTCCGGGACGGGGTTCAAGTCCCTGAGGTGTCTCTAATTAGTGTTAGGTTGGAGACTAACGGGCCGAAAACGGCACACGCGTGGAACTTTTTAGTGGCGAGGGTTCAAGTCCCTGATGATGCCCTAATTAGTGTTAGGTGAGAACCTAACGTGCCAACTAGCGCTAGGGGAATTCCTGTGTGGATTCGGGGCAGAGGTAACACCTGCCGTCTCGAGGCGAGTAATTGATGAAAAGTTTTTTCCGGTGGGGACTGGGGAATTCTGAAGAGTCAATACTAACTGATCAGAAGCATAGCTATGGGTCCTATCGGTGTGGGGCCGTAAAGAAAATATAAAAAAATAAAATAAATATGCAAGACGAAGACAAGAGAAAAGAGGGTTAAAGGCTCAGTGGTATAACGATTATAAACACAAGGTGCGGACTCTGTCACAAGAAAGAAGGGATGTATGACAAATAATTTTTTCTTCGAGAAAAATTATTATTATAAGCGTTTGTGAACAATTGCCCCTGGGATTTACCTGGGGAGAATTTACAAAAGAAACTAAGAGTGAGTATGAGTGAATAAAAAATGAATGTGATATGAATGCAATTACCAATGGGTAAGAGTGAATAAAAAGTTGGTGTGTGAAAAAAAAAAAAAAAAAAAAGGGGTTTATTTTATTTTTATTTTTATTTTTTTCATTTGAAAAAAAAAAAGGTTTAGGTTTATTTTTATTTTTTCATTTGAGTGACAGGATGGACAACAAAGGGAGCAAGGCGTCGTGTCTCCTGATCCGCTGTCGAACCGGTGAAGGTGATGTATGACAAATGGGGAATGATGGCTTTAGAACAAGTGCCCTTTTGGCACAGAATCACTAGGGGCTGTTTCCCTTCTAACGGTACATTGAGTACAGAAACACTTGGGGGGTACAGGAGAATGTGGGAAGCATGAAGCAAGTAAGAAAGGAAGAGATGAGGAAGTGATTGATTGGGATGTTTTTGGAAAATGTGGGGGGAGGCAGAGAGAAGAAGCGAATGTGGGAATAAAGCAGATTTAATGGTAGTTAAGGGCAGTGAGCCAGTGGAGATAGGGAAGAGCAAACACAGAAAGGATAGACAGCAATTAATAGATGAACTTCAATCCCCCCATTTTCCTGTGGCCAGAAGAGTGAGGCACGCAGCCCCGCCAACCGAAGAAGAACATTCTGCCGAAGAGGATCCAGAAGTGTGGCCTGCCTCTCCGGACCGACCCCTGAGAGAAGGACTAGCACGCACGAGCATAAGATCACCACCGCCAGAAGTTTCAGGTACACTTGTTAGCGGCCAGCGCCGCCCTCCTCCCCTTACAGATGGAAACGCGAAAGTGAACGAGCATGAAGCAAGAGACGGGAACAGAAGGTGGAGGACTGTACCCGCTGGTGGATTACCCCGACCCGAGGGGACCACGAGATGACGGGAAGACGAGAAACCCCTGGTGTCCCAGATGTGAAGCATGCGGAGCGATGCCACAGGTGCAGGAGCGGATCGACAGGGAGGGCAGAGCCGTGGGAATAAAACAAACAGAGGAGCAGGCAGAGGAAGAGGTCGCGGTGGGGGCAATCAACTACAAAAGGACAGATGGAGGTGTTATACTTGTCAGGGGTATGGGCATTTTCTAGAGTTTGCCCAAGCAGACCTGAAGGAGGTAACGGACATTGACGCAGCAAGACGCTGGTGGACAAGGAATGTGACCAGAACCACCGATCCAACAGCCGCAAGAAAATGCACAGCCATAGGATAAGATGGGGGGGAAAAGGAGGAAAACACGCACCCCATACATGGAATACAAAATCAGTTTTTAAAATGATCAACACAACCAAATGCTAGCCCAACAATGAGCCTTCTAGTCATGGGTAAGTCCATATCTTTTTTGATTAACAGCGGTGCTTCATGGTCTGTGATACGAAGTGTGCCTAGGGCACCGTTATCAAATTTAGATTTAAAATTCAAAATGACTATTGAATGTGATGAAAATGGGTTGTCAGTCACATCACCTGTTTTAGGACTATTTCCGATAGTACCTACACAATTGATAGATTGGTATTATAGATGGGAGTTGTGTGATGACAAAATAATTGCAGAACTGTGTAAATATATTCCGTCCAATCAGACCGCCCCAGTTATTTGTTATGCGCTCGTTTCTCACCCCTGACTAGACATTTAGAATGAGTGTTTCTGGAACATGCCGCAAAATAAACGAAACGATATGTTTAGGCACCACGTAGTCGGGATCGACAATTAATGAAATTCTAGTAAACTTGAGTGAAGAGCAGAAATTATTATTTAAACAAGACAGGGAGCCGCATATGTCATTATCGAAAATTACCGAATGGGAATGGGAAGATGTGGATTCTTGGGTTAGAGAAATGCCGCCTAGTAGGGAGTGCAGACAGCAGGTAAATCCTTGGGTATTCAATGATGTTCCGCAAACACTCTGGGCTCAAAATAAATTTGACATAGGTAAAATGACAGGAGCTCACCTGTTGTACCAAACCCTGTCACTCTGGTTTTTCTTTTTCAAGTGCCGTCAAATTTAAATTGGTTCACTGTGATTGATTTAGCGAACGCATTTTATTTGATTTTCTTTGTATTGCGGTACATCCAGATTAGCAGTTTTGGTTTGCATTTAAAATTCAAAGGTAAACGATGGACTTGGACTGTCCTTCCGCAAGGATATGTCGAATCGCCAGCGATTTTCTCTGCTGAATTAGCAGTAAATTTAGAGCAGTTCGTGCCGCCCGAGGGAGTACATTAATTCAAATGTAGAGGATTTACTTTTGTGTTCCTTTTCCAAAAAGGCCTGTGAAACAGATACAAGAGCAGTGCTTCTATTCTTACCGGAAAATGGCCATAAAGTATCAAAAGCGAAATTACAATGTTGTTCTAAATGTGAACGTATTTTATGACTAATGCGATAAAATCATAAAAAGGAGGGATTGATAGAGAAATTCTGTGTTTAAAAATTGTTTCTGAATAACTTCACATACTTGTACTGTTTCTTAGGACTGTTTTTGCAGAGAGCTAGTCAGTCAGTGCAGTGTGCCTTGCCAAAAGATAAGAGGTTCTCCCAGAGATGGAAGAATACTGGTGTATTTTAAGATAAAAGTGTGATATTGAACCTAGAGCCTTGCCATAAAAGTGAGAGTGACGGAACATAGATGTGACCATGAAAAAAAGTGTAATAGCAAAGGTGGTTGTGGTTGTGGTTGTTGTTGGGTGTAAAGAAAGTGTTGGTTAAGTTTACCTGCCTCAGGATTTAAGGGAAATGGAATTGAGGTTTACGGGGCAGGAGATTGGGTTGAGCATGTGGAAAGAAAAGTTTGATGGGAAGTTGCAGGTCCAGCAATGTGGCAAGCCTAATTGAAAAAAAAAAAAAAAAAAAAAAAAAACAAGACAAAGGGGAAAGAACAGTTTGGACAACACGTGAGGTTAAAAATTGGTTTGAATTACAAATTGTTACTCAAAATGTGATATATTTAGGTCATGACATTACACCTGCTGGACGTCGGTTGAGTTCGGACAGAATCGGCGATTCTGGCCTTGCCTTAACCGACGACAAAGCAACACATGATGACCCTTTTGGGAATGGCTGGCTACAGCAGAGCATGGCTCATGGACTATGCTAAAATAGTTCAACCACTTTCGGAATTAATACATGGTCACAAAATGGCCATGACAGAATACATTGACTGGAATAGCGAATCTTTGACAGCTTTGACTCGCCTGAAACAGGCATTGACTTCTTCTCCTGTTTAGGTTTACCGAATCATCAAAGTCCCTTCAATTTATTTGTATCAGAGAAAATAAAAAATGTATGTCAAAGTGGCAACAACATGGGTATAAGCAATGCCCGTTGGTTACTATTCAAAGCGACTGGACTCTGTAGCTAGAGGACTGGTTCAGTGTTGGAGGGCTGTAGCAGCAGCCACAGAGGCTGTTTTAGCATGTGCTGATATTGTTGCCATGCGCCCTTTGACAATACACGTCCCACACGCAGTAGGCCTATATGCGATAGTCTCGCAGGCACGGACTGCACAAATAACACCTGCAGGCCATGTAACACCTGCAGGGATTCTACATTGAAAAATGTGCCACTATGTCGCATGTCAACCTGAAACTTTGTATTGTACTTAACCCTGCTACTTTGCTCCCCACAGAAGATGATGGAGCCACATTCCAGTGAGCAGCTGGTGGATTTTCTCTGAGCCCGGCCTGACTAACAGACACACCCCTTCCAAATTCTAATCTGATATATTTTGTGGATGGCTCTGCACAGAGGGACAGGACAACAGGCGAGCCCCTGGTGGCCTCGTGGCCTTTGTTTGTTCAACATACGGGACAGTAGAAAGTGGGAGGCACATCTCTCTGCACAAGCAGCAGAGCTGTTTGCTCTAAGTCGTGCCTGTAGATTGGCAGAGGGCAAATCAGTTACGATCTATACTGACGCTTACGGGGTGTGTCGGGATTTTGGGGCCTTATGGGCACAGAGAGGATTTCTCACCTCAACAGGAAAACCAATTATGCAGTATGTATTAGGACAGAATCTTTTAAATGCCATATTGTTGCTTTCTTCTATTGTGATTTGTAAATGTCAGGCCCTTGCGAATGCGAGTGATCCAGTATCGCAGGGAAATGCAGCGGCGGATGCAGCAGCTAAGCTGGCTGCTTCCTCTCTTTCTTCCCCCATTGTGCAGATGGCTGCGCAGGTGTCACTTTTTAACCCATTCTCTCTCAATAATGATGTCACGAACAGGATCTGATGCACGAGAATTACGGGTTTGGAAATGTCAGTGCACCCCTTGCAACAACGTGTGGGTAGGCCCGACTGGCCTGCCTGCACTTCCACGTTCTACTTTTCCTTTCCTTGACAAATTGATACATGGTAGTGACCATGTATCAAAGGGGGGGATGACAGAACTTGTAAATAAATGTTGGTATACATCATGCTTTCATGTATATGCTGAAATGTGTTATTTGTTTGACTAACAATGTAGGGAAGGGCATAACAATGCTCATCCACGACCGGATGGACCGTTTGAGCAATTAATGATGGATTTCATTGAACTAACTCCATGCCAAGGGTATAAGTATTGCTTGGTAATTGTTGACATGTTTTCGAAATGGATTGAATGGTTCCCTTGCAGGAGGGCAACGGCCATGTCAGTTGCAAAAGCATTGGGGAAATCATTCCTAGATGCGGGCTCCCATCTAAACTCACGAGCGACAATGGAGCTCATTTTGTAAATAATGTAATCCAGAGTTTGTCAGAAAGCCTGCAGATAGACCTGAGAACACACTGTGCTTATCACCCAGCCAGTGGTGGTGCAGTTGAAAGAGCTAATCAAACAGTTAAAACAAAACTGACCAAGCTCATGAATGAAACAGGCCTTGCATGGGTACAGTGCCTACCTCTGGCACTAATGTACATGCGGGCGAACACACAGAACTACAGGCCTCTCGCCACATGAAGTGCTGACAGGAAGACCAATGAGAATGTTAAACACACCTTTTCCACAGAATCGGCTGACTCTGCAAGGAATGGATGACGAGATGGTAAGATACTGCGTCGCGTTAAACAATGTTCTGAGATCTATTTTTAAAGGTGAAAGCAGCACTTCCTGAGACGAAGGGAGGCCAGGAGATTGGGTGGTGGTGAAGGACCTCAGACGAAAGCATTGGCATCAACCCGGTGGTGGGGACCATACCAGGTGCTGCTGACGACCCCCATGGCTGTGAAGGTTGCGGACAGAGATACCTGGATACACGCTTCCCACTGCAGACGAGTTCCTGAGGAGGCGGTACCCGCGTCTGCTTAAGCCACAGGACGGCCCCTGGTTTCCATGCATAATAATGACTATTATCGCACTAACATTGACCATTGTGGTGTGTAGCCTTATGCTTGCTTTCGGGGGACCCGAAAGCAGGGCCAGGAAAGCCATGATTCCACAGCAGACTGGACATAACAGCTTGTATGACGTCATCTCAGTCCAACAGTGGGATTTGGATAAAGGACGCTCCCACCGCACACGAAATGTCGTCGTAAATTCAATGACTTTGCAACAGACTGGACAAACATCTACAATCAGGGTTAGGTGGAAGTTAATGCCTGTACCTTTCCGATGTTTTCTGTTGGAAAATGTGTCTTTTGAGTGGGTTCGACTGTTTAAATGTTGGCCATGTCTATGTGTGTGACTTTACAAGCTATAGTGAGGCTTTACAACAGCCGCTGGTTCCGCCTGAGAATCAGGCTGTAGAGATGATTGCCGCAGAAATGAACTACAGTAATTGTTGGATTTGTCAAAACATGCCACACAGCACACATTCCCCTATGATGGTTCCTATTCCTTTTGATTTTGGTGATTGGTGTTTCTGAAGTAAATAGGCAGGAGAGAGAGAATGGGAACAATAAGGTAACACTCTCGCGTAATAATTTTTAAAGGTAGCTACCCATTCCAGTTGCCTGATGAAATTTTTCCTTAAGTTGTTACATTAGTAACAAAAAGGGAGGAGTGTGAGGAAAAATTTATTAGGCCTTCCCTCAGTCCGTTTCCAGCTTGCTGAATGAGTTGTTTATGCTTCCACTCACGGGTCAGACATTGTCTGGATACGGTGTTCCATTCAGGAAGAGATAAGCGAGTGTTGCTAGAAGTGGGAGACAACTCATGTGGAGGAATGAGAAACATTAAGATGTTTGGGTTGGAGAGCAGGAAACGTCAAGGTCGGTTCCCAGAGAATGAGTTTGATTATTGTGCTGTATAAATTATAATAGAACCATGGAAAGTTCATACTGGGTGATGGGTGAGAGTTGCCCCATACTAATGTATGCAAGAAATGTGTATGTTGGGAGGGTAAAACGTGTGTCTGGACCCATCAATAAAGGAGGAGTTTCAACCATGACCAATGGGTGAAACTCCAAAGGGCGATGGTCACCTCGAATGTAAAAGATATATACTGTTGTATTTCATTGATCTCGTGGGAGATACTCTGACATTCTTCATGCGAGAGTGTTAGACTGCTCCCCTGTTTCGAAGCAGTAATAAAACATGATTTGAAAATTGAGAACACAGTCTCGCTTCCTTTGAATAGTAGAATTTCCACGACACCCCCAGTACCCATCCTGTTTCCACCTGGGTGTTAAGTACCCTTTTCCAAGTGCGAGATCTCCCCCGAGACTCAGGTCCCGAGAACCATTGGAAAGCAACCCTGGGTGAATAGAAATTATAATGTCTGAAGAGTCATTGATCTAGCCAGGAAACAGGAACCAGGGAAGGAGGGAATTAAGACAGGCATGAAGCTTTCCCTCCTGCGAGACACCTTTTGTTTAAGACTGTATTTAACCTGTGACATTTTTACATGATGGTGTGTTAGACTTGAGATTTCGATACCACCAGAAGCTACATTGTACGAATAAAGAAACTCTTGTCTTTCACCAACGGAACTGTTTTAAGACTCTTCTATTGCCTGAATGAAATTGCAAGTACCAGCAGCGAACCAAGTTTTAATTGAGGAGAGAAACGAAGAAATTCTTCATAATTAACTCACATTTTTTCACAATTATCTTATTTTGTTATAACATGGGTCCAGGCCTCCCCATAGCCAATCAAACCCATCATTTCCTTACACAATCACTTGCTGAAAAAAGCAATAAAAACACTTTCACACTTACATTTTCATTTATCATTCTTTCCTGAAACGTGTTTAGAAATGCTTTTACAATTTTGCCCCCAAAGAAAAAAAGAAAATGTGATGATATTTCATGCCAAAAGACTGAGAAATGGCAGTAGCACATCCACAGAGCAGGTGGGAACCTACAGAGTGGAACTGCAGAGTGGAACAGCATACAAAATATATTTTGGTCAAGCAACTGTTTGTTTCAACCATATGCAATTATAGAATGTGCCACCACATTAAAAGGATAATGGATTTGATGGTTTTTTTAATGAAACGGTGAAACGCTGGCTAAAGCTAAATCAAAAACTGCACACACTCATAACTAATGTTTGTTGAAACACTACACCACATGTAATCTACTACATAGTATATGGTTCTACTTTTGTATAAATTGTGTTGTGTTGTGTTAGAGGTCAGTGAGGGGTGGGAGCTGGAGGGATTGAATTGGCTTCTTTTCCCTTTCCTGTATTTTTCCCCGGAGAGACTTGTCAGCTCTCTCTCTCTCTTTCTCACACTCCTTGTGCTCCGCAGCTATGGATCAATATCACTCCCAAGCAGGTAAGATTACAGCCATGGTTACAATATAAGCTTGAAGAGGGTGATTGTTAAATTGACCGCATTGTGGTGGATTTTTTGGAGAAGATAGGACAGTAGGGGGTAGGAAACAGGACTCGTGACTCAGACGCCAATTCCCAGGTGAAGCCTTGTATTATTATATTCCTGTATAATGCAATGGGACCACATCGCCGTGGAATGTGTGTACTCTCTGTTGTGGGCCTCTCTGGATAGAAGCGCCTGCTGAAGGGTATGAGATCATTGGCCCCACATTCTGCCTCTGTGATTCTAGGGGGGGTTGTTTGGGGCTGGGGTTGTATGGCGGCTAACTGCAGATAACCGCCAGCATGATGTTTTAGTATCACACAAACATAAATAGTGTCTGTAGATAAGGTAAAGTGACACGTTGAGGCCGTAAAACACGAGCAGGCGGCACAGATCACAGGCCTTAAATACAATGAACACAGAGAGGAGACCAAATGTAAATCTGAGTTGGAGATCCACGGACCCATTAATACAGTCGTAAATTATTCCTATCTAACAAAATATGTGCGCGGGAAAGGAGTCGGACACCAGATTTGAAGTTGGACGGTGCCCCACTCATGATTTAATCAATCAGAACTCCCACATCATCAGGCAGGACTGCCAGAGCCTTAGAGCCTGGGCCCCCTGTCATTTGAATTTACGGGCTCCGGCCAAGCGCTGCTCTTAAGCAGAGAGGGACAGAGCTAAATTCCACCACACTTTAAATGTTTAACTTTGTAATAGAGATCCTGTATATACATATATTGCCAGCATTTGGGCTGCATAACAAACATATTAAAATTATAGATCACTGGCATTAGGCCATTGAATAAAGTATGGGGCAAAAATGTATTCCTGTATTAATAAAGCTGTTATCAAGTTAAACAATTTAAGCAAAGGCATAATACACAGTTGGGGCAGCTCAAGGTTGGTTATATTTGTTTAGGGCCGTGTATGCCAGCCCAAGGCTGGTCATTTCTGCTTAAGTCTGTGTATGTTTGCTCAAGATTTGGCTATGTCTGTTTATCCTTTTATTAATCTGTTAAATGGGAAAAGAATGAAAAAGGCGAAGTTGAAGGGGCCTCAGAAGGATGGGCCTCTACTAAGTCAGGGGGAGGGGTTGAGCCAGGGGGGCGTGGTGGCCAACCTCCAAGGAGGAATTGAGGAGATAAAAAATGTGTGCACGTAAGAGGGGGGCAACTGTTTTTGCGCAAATTCAGCCAGGTTGTTGTATCTAACCTTGTGTTATATGCAATAAACCGTATTTACCTCAGACTCTGACGATTGTGCTGTTTTGGGGCAGCGTTCAAATTCTACAACAGCATCAATCAGTTGTGTTGAGGGATCGAGGGATCCCCTCCTGTTAGCGGATACGATGCTGCTGGGCCTGTCGCGGTGTCTGTATCATTGGAAAACACAGGTCACTGGCACCCGTGCTGGCCAAAGTGGGTCTGCTCTTTGCTGTAAAGTTTGCTTTGATAATAAGAATAATAATAATGTAACACATTTCAGCAGACTGGGCTATGATTCGCTGCGAGATCAGGGCACTGGAGGTGGAGACCTGCATAAGTTGACAAAAACAAAGCAGACCAAAGGAACCAAAACCTGACTGTTACAATTAAACTGGACCAACAGAACTAAACCTAATGTTTAATTGCACTGCCCATTGCACTGCCCAGTGCAATTAAACCAGACCTTTATTAGGCCTAATATGCCTATTGAGTGATGTTCAATGTAGCTGTCATGAAGGGCAGTTTTTGGCTGTGCGTTTGTACTGTTATTGATTGGGCAGGGCTCATTGAAGGCAGTGGTTCTACACTTTCACTCCCCTACATTTCAAAGGCAAATGGGGTTAAATGTAGGACTTTTTACTTTTACGGGATTCATATTTTATGAGGGTGTCTGTACTTTGACTCAAGTAAAGGGTTTGTGTATTTCGTCCACCACTGGTTGACGGTACAAAGAGTCTTTAATAATAAATGACAAAAACATGTCCACCCAACTACACTGCCAATTCTATATATCTCTGTTGCCACTTAACTGTGTGCTCACCTACTATGTAACTGCACATCATGTAACTGTGCCTTCACGTAACCCAAAAACACATAGCTGCCGTTGTAGCCTACCTTAAAGGGCTATAATCTGTTACACGTTGATATTTAGTATTTTCTCCCCGCCCCCACCCCTTCCCCCCAAAATGAATTCCTGGCTATGCCACTGCCAAACATAGCATGCTAGCTAGCAAGGTAACTATCGACTTGTTTGGGGTTGCACTGTATTTGTCTCAAAACACTTGATATCAAACCACAGCCCGTTGCTCCCTCATTCGGGTATCAGTAGCTACAGTATGTACACCATGGAGCCTTAATCTGCGACCTTGGGTTTCTGCGACCTTGGGTTTCTGCGACCTTGGGTTTCTGCGACCTTGGGTTTCTTGAAAGGCGCATAACAAATAAAATGTATTATTAATCTTCCTCTGGCATCATGCCACAAACTGAGTCCAGCCATGCGCAGGGTTCCCATACTTAACTATGCCATAAACTCAAGCACTTTCCAAGTCCTTTCAAAGTACCGTTCCCCTGAATTCAATAAAAATTATACAGCAGGTTATATCCTCCAGACTCCACTTCCACTGAACACTGTCCTTCTAGCCAATCTGCTGTCACCACTGTTTACTTGCCTACCATATGCCCTGACGTGGAGATCCAGTTATACGCAGACGACACAGTGATCTATGCACATGGTAGCACAAAGCAACAAGCTGCAGCAAAACTCTCCAACGCATTGGGCCACATAACAACGTGGCTTGAACAATCATGCCTCCAGCTCAATGTTGCGAAAACTGTTGCCATGTTCTTCACAAAAAACCATGCACCACCCGGACCCAGATGTCATGATATCAGGAGGAAAACTGCAGATAGTCCATGAATACAAGTATCTGGGCATTCTCATTGACTCAAATCTATCCTTCAAATCTCACATCAAGAAAGTAGGCCACAAGGTTAAGTTCAGTCTATCTAACTATAGGTTCATCAGAAATTCCATGACCATCGATGCCGCCAAACTGTACTTCAACGCAATGATAGTCTCCCATCTCACATACTGCTTAACTAGTATAGCACAGGCCAACAAAACATCACTCAAGCCACTAGAAACACTGTACAAACAGAGCCTTAAAGTCCTGGACCGGAAACCAAACTCACATCACCACTGTCTCATTTTACAGAAGTACAAACTTCTGAGCTGGGAAAATTTAATCCTTTTCAAAACCTCTGCCTCCTCTACAAAATCCTACATAATACTGCACCTCCTCCGCTTCATACATACATCACACAGAGATCAAGCACCAGCCGTACAACCAGAGCCTCCACCCGAGGAGACTGCATTGTCCCACACAGAGTCAGTGCATTTAGCCGCTCAGCATTTTCAGTTAAAGCATCACAGGATTGGAACTCAATACCCACACAGATCAGGGATCTCAATACTTACCATACCTTCACTGCACACCTGAAATCATGGCTCATTAATAGTAATCAACCATGCACACATTAATACAGTAGATGCTCCTATTGCCATCAAGCCAACAACTGTTCTGTCCCAATTGTTTGTCCTGTCATGTCCTTTCATGTTTCTCTCCTGTATAGTGCATGTGTATGTCATGTCCTGTCATGAGTATGTTTCTTTCCTGTATAGTGCATGTGTATATTTTGGTATTTTAACAGTATGTTAATATGTGTTCCATGTGCCTTGATGTCTTATGTCTGTCATATAGCTTGTTTTTATTGCATTCTTATTGTATTGTATTTGACATTTCAGGTTGCCTTTTTAACATCCGGCCAGGGACTCCAGATGAAAACTAGCCTCTTGGCTAATTCTGGCTCATTTACAATGTATTGTTTTTAACATTCAGTGTCTATTAATGTGCATTGTCCCTGACAAATAAACTAATAAAATAAAAATAAAATAAAACTATGCCATAAACTCAAGCACTTTCCAAGTCCTTTCAAAGTACCGTTCCCCTGAATTCAATAAAAATTATACAGCAGGTTATATCACGCTCCAGACTCCACTTCCACTGAACACTGTCCTTCTAGCCAATCTGCTGTCACCACTGTTTACTTGTAATAATTAAAAATAAAAAATAAAAAAAAAAAAAAAAAAAAAAAAAAAAAAAAACACCCACTAACCTTTTCTTTCCCAATGTTACAGATATGATACACAGACGCCTGCAATGATGTATTTTGCCGTTTTACTGCACTGATCTCGTACGCTAACCTTGATTGTTCTTACCTTGTATTAATGCACATCTTGTAAGTCGCTCTGGATAAGAGCTTCTGCTAAATGCTTAAAATGTAAAATGTAAATGTATCACCAGTTATATCACCATACAATCAATAAAGCAACATTGAAGTGGCATCAATATCGCTGGAAATGAATGCTGTCCAAGGATTAGCTCTCTCCCCACCCCCTATCCAAAGCACAACCATTTTGAGCAGAAAGTGGATCCAGGATCAGTTTCTAAAGGGATAATTTAGCCATACGGTATATAATATGAACATAAAGGCTCTTCTTCTTTTTAAATTTATTTCAGATTTTTTCCCAAATTTTTTCTGGAATTGAACCAGCAAGCTCTCAATCACAAGCCCAGCTCCCTAACCATTACACTACACTGCCAGCCGGGCTAGTTGAATGATCACTGAAAATGTGCATTTTAATGGTCTGAGTGATGGGATATACTGGAGAAATATGATATTTCAAGCAGGCATTAAAACCTAGATATTGATCCAAAAGGCCTTTTGAAGTCTTTGTGCAAATCTTAGCTGCTTATTAATAATATGAAGAAAAAAAGTTTTCAGAATGTTCTATTCTCTTACCAGAGGGGACAAAAGTGGCTTTGAAGAAAAAGTCCTTAAAATATCCTTCAATTACCGTATTGACCCGAATATAAGACGACCCCGATTATAAGACGACCCCCCTTTTTCAAGACTCATTTTTGGAAAAATACTTTTTGAAGACCAAATCTTGTTTGTATAAAGAAAATCATTTTATTTGTCTTCACATTGAATAAAACAATGTAGGCTGTTTGTAACATCTTTGGGTAAAATCATGTTTTCAATATTCAACACAGAGTTTCCGTTATCCGGTAATTGCCGTTTTTTTACCGGGAAAATCTGTTGAAGTCCGACATATTTAAATCTCTCCGGTCATAATGTCCGGTGAAAATAATTCCCTCTAAGCACAATTTGAATTGTATTAAAACAGGCTAAAATTTAATTTCCACATATCCTTCTATTAAAAAGGAATCTTCATTTTTTTAATGAATGTGTAGGCTATAGGCTAGCCTATGCGATGAACAAAATAATCGTTACATTTGTTTCATTGTTGCGTCACTCTGATAAAGCGCGCTCGGATTGAATGCCGTAGCCTGCCTAACCACCATCAGCGAAATCTATCCCGAGTGGGCCAAACTGGCCAAGGTAGCCTGCTTGATCCCCGTCTCCAGTGTGCCAGCAGAGAGGGTTCTCTCTGCAGAACCGAATCAAAACAGCGCAGCGAAGTCGCCTTGGGGAGGACAAGGTCGCAAGGTTTATGCGCATTGCAAGCTGTGGAGAGACACTTGGCACCTTTGATTTTAAGTGGGCAGCTGCACGCTTCACTGCTGCGAAAAAGCGTAAGAAGTAAAATCATATGAGCCAGCAATAGGTTATTTTATTGTTTGTTTTCAAATAGTTTGTATTCAATTTTATTTTATCTGAGAAAAGGTCTGTAGCGAACGGAAATTATTTAATTTCAAGTCGGCAGCAGCACGCCGTAATTAAAATGTTATGAGCCAACTTTTTGTTCGTTTGCAAATAGTTTTTATTCTGTTTTATTTTATATGAGAATATGTAGGCCTAAAGCTGAAGTGTTTACGTGTTGCCCCAACGAACGTAGGCTAGCGTAATATTTATTTATTTATTTTTAAAATAGCGTTATGCACGTGAGTCTATTGACGGGACTTATTTTATTTGGAATATAATGTATAAGCAAAAGTAGCCTACTTTTCAATAAAAAATATTATAAATCTACATGCCTTGATGATGTCATTCTTTATATAGCCTGCCTATCAATTGTTTTTAAGCTCAATAAACACAGATAATATTTGACCGAATTTCTCAGATTTGTCCGGGACATTGAAATCTTCCAGGACACGTGGACCGGCACCAATTTTTTCTAACGGAAATTCTGATTCAACAATTGTCTAGATTGCAATAAAACAGTAGTGCAATTGTCAGGAGTGTAGTAGGGGTGGAACCAAATGCAGGCGCGAAAGAGACCCAAAATACGGAAATACGTTTATGGTATTTATTTTCCACAAACGTAAGCAAAACAATGTCTGTGGCGACACGCAAATACCGTAACTAACCAAACAAACCAAAATGATAAACGAACTGGAACAAACAAAGCTAGCTAAGCAGCAAATCCAGCGTAATCCAAAACACGGATTTAACTAAACAGAGGAACTATAATATTAAACAAAAACAAGAATCAACTTTATCGTAAATTTCTGATTGCTGGTCGAATCGTTACAGCAATGAAACAGTGGGGCACATTGTCCTAACTTGTGCAATAAAACAGTGCAATAAAATAACAGTTTCGGTCACATGTGGACGGAGAAACACAGTGGCTGGCTTGGGGAACAGTCCTTTGGCGCCCTCTGTTGTTGTGAATGAATATTTACGTTAAAAAATTTGGGCGCGAATATAAGACGATGCGACTTTTTCAGACTTTTTCCTAGGGAAAAAACCCCGTCTTATATTCGGGTCAATACGGTATTTCAATTATCCTTTAATTAAAAGTAGGCATCTAAAACATAAGTTTAAGCTTTGCAGTTGATGAATCCTGCGAATCTTTGTATTTTAAATGGAAAAATTAAAATTAAATTGTTGAAAATACTTCAAATATAGCTGGCAAGGTACACAAGAGCAAGCCACAGCCAAAAACTAAAAACAGGCTGCAGTCTCAAACTACAGACAGGCTACAGTTACAATCTACAGCCAGATGGCAGTCTCACACTACAGCCAGGTACAGATTCATTTCTGGACCAATGGGGCGTATTGCTCCCACAGGTGATAATCGCTCCCAGTCACTGCCTTTCATTTATGTAGCATTCAGAGGCTTGCACTGGTGGATAATTCCATGATACTGATGCTTGACTGGGGTTCTACCAAAAATAAAAGCAGTACGAGGATTTGGCCAATCAGCGGGCCTCCACGAACTTCCCGCCCTGGTCTCTTACCCAACGGGAGCTTCAGGAACGATGGCGCCTCCCGCAGGAACTGAACGGTAATGGTGACTTCGTCTCCAGCATTCCGCAGGAGCTGTACCTGCAACAGGTGTGAATCAGAGAGAGAGAGAAAGAGAGAGAGAGAGAGAGAGAGAGAGAGAGAGAGAGAGAGAGAGAGAGAGAGAGAAAGAGAGAGAGAGAGAGAGAGAGAGAGAGAGAGAGAGAGAGAGAGACACACACACACACACACATTGGCAAGACATTCACAGGTTGTTAGGACAGGCAGAGCACAGAGATACACATTGAGATATGTCACAGAGCATCACACAAAGTCTACAAATCCTGAACGGCCACAGCCCGGCCTCATTTATTGGGCTGAGCAGACTTTGGGGCAAATTTATGAAGTTGGCCACAAATTAAAAGCTTTTTTAATGCTTTTACGCCTTTATTTCTCCCAATTTGGATTCAAATCTTTCCAATTGTATTCTAAGCCGCGCTCGATGCAACCGCCGCTGTCAATTCGGTAGAACGCAGAGACAAGCACCTGCCCTCCTCTGAAACACGTGATGTCAGCTGCCTCTTGTTTTCACACCGCAGTCTACAAGTTGAGCTCGTACAGACAAGCTGCAAGAGCCACTCAGCAGCCCCTGTATTACCATGAGGTTAATTATTAAAATGAATTGTGTACACGAGCACTGCCACAAAATATATGTTTAAATATTGACTGTTGGTGTGGTGATAACAGTTAAAAACTGTTGACAGCTTAGTAGACAATTTGGACCATGATGCCAGCTATATTGTAAACTTACATCAGCTATAGCGGCACGGTAGTGCAGTGGATAGCGCTGTCGCCTCACAGCAAGAAGGTCTCGGGTTCGAATCCAGGCCGGGGGCCTTTCTGTGCGGAGTTTGCATGTTCTCCACGTGTCCGCGTGGGTTTCCTCCGGGTACTCCGGTTTCCTCCCACAGTCCAAAGACATGCATGTTAGGCTAATTGGAGAGTCTAAATTGCCCGTAGGTATGAGTGTGTGAGTGAATGGGGTGTGTGCCCTGAGATGGATTGGCGACCTGTCCAGGGTGTATTCCTGCCTCTCGCCCGGAACGCATGCTGAGATAGGCTCCAGCACCCCCCCGCGACCCTGACCAGAAATAAGCGGCTTAGATAATGGATGGATGGATGGATGGATGGATGGACATCAGCTATAAGCCAGAAGCAAGCACATGCAACATGGACTCTTCCATGCTGTACAGGAATGGTGATTTTGTGCAGTCCCAGATCAGCGTTCATCTCATCCAATATCTATAGCATTGCATAAGGTGGCGGCCTATTGGTTTTGATCAAGTTTTATTTTCAGACATCTCATCTCATTGTCTAAGCTGCTTATTCCTGGTCAGGGTCGCGGGGGGGCTGGAGCCTATCCCAGCATGCACAGGGGCGAAAGGCAGGAATAAACCCTGGACAGGTCGCCAATCCATCGCAGGGCACACACACCATTCACTCACACACTCATACCTACGGGCAATTTAGACTCTCCAATTAGGCTAACGTGCATGTCTTTGGACTGTGGGAGGAAACCGGAGTACCCGGAGGAAACCCACGCGGACACGGGGAGAACATGCAAACTCCACACAGAAAGGCCCCCGGCCTGGATTTGAACCCGAGACCTTCTTGCTGTGAGGCGACAGTGCTATCCACTGCACCACCGTGCTGCCTATTTTCAGACATATCTAAGGGTTAATGTGTGAGCAGAAAATTCCTCTCTCCATTAGAATATGTAATCACTGACGTCGGCGATATCTCCGTCAAGCAACAATTACAGAAGCCCTTCACAACGATGATGTCACAGTGAACACACATGCTGTTATACAACAATGATGTCACAGTGAACACACACGCTGTTTTACAACGATGGCATCACAGTGAACAATGATGATGTCACAGTGAACACACACGCTGTCATACAATGATGGAGTCTCTTACCACTTCCTTGTGAGTGGCGTGTTCTACATGAATGCCAGTGACCTAAAGACACAACACCAGGGAACATCTAAAAATCTAAATTCTCTCTTTCCCATGACAATATAGTCATTTATTAACATCCTCCTGCAACAAAGGCTTCATAAAAACATGAAAACTGTCAAACATGGACCTATGGAACGCTAAAATGATAAACACACACAAAGTGCCGGCTCCTGGGCAGCAGATAATTAACATTTTATTTTGAAAAATAAAAACATATCTCAAATCGCTTCATTTGTTGATCTTTAGGTCACTGTAATTTTAAAGGGTTTTAAAAGCTCTTCTGGCTCCTTGTCAGATCACCCCGATGCTACCAAAGGTTAAACACCATGGAGATAAAGATAAGGGGGCCCGCTTGGTTCACCCAAATGAGTCGTTCACCTGGTGACAGGTGACATCATGGACCCCACTGACCTGCAGCATGGCGTCCCCGACGAACAGCGTTTCCGTTTGATCCGCTGCAGCCCGGAAAGCAAGAGGCGGGGCCAAAGGTTAATGGGAACGTCAGGGAATAATTACAGATTTCGTGCTCGGCAACGGGTTAACAACAGCAATCAGCACCAGCGTCAGACTAATCTGCATTTACGTCCCTGAGCATCCAGGAACAGAATAAAGGGCCGGCCCCTTCCACAGAGCACTAAACCCACTCAGCGCTCTGTCACATTTACGCACCAGACTGTCACTGAAAACAGCGCGCCGCGCCTTCAAAATACATTCACTTGTGGACCCCAGCTGATCTGAGACCTGAGGCTGCATGGCATATATCACAGGAGCCATGCATCAATAGGATCGTTTAGCAGAAATGTTGGCTTAACGAGATGGATAACGAGGACACTAACCCTGCTCAATTACTCTGAGATATGAAGGAGAAAACGCTTTATCCTCAAATAAAAAACAAGAGATGGGTCTTTTACACACAATTCTAACTGGAGAAATATTTCCCTAAACTCAAAGAATATTTAAACAACAGCCATTTCATAATAAATCTGTTCAAAATGTGGTACTATAACAGTCAATAGCCATGTTACTTCCTGTTTTCAGCCATGTTACTTCCTGTTTATATGTTTTCAGCAGTTGGATTTTTCCTTTTGTTAAATGTATACAGTGGGGAAAATAAATATTTCACCCCCTGCTGATTTTGTGAGTTTGCCCCCTTACAAAGAAAGGAACGGTCTATAATTTTCATGGTAGGTTCATCTTAACAGTGAGAGACAGAATATTTAAAAAAATCCCAGAAAATTACATTATATGAATTTTAAACATTTATTTGTGTTTTATTGAGGAAAATAAGTATTTCACCCCTAGCAAAACATGACTCAGTACTTGGTGGAGAAACCCTTGTTGGCAAGCACAGCGGTCAGACGTTTCTTGTAGTTGGTCACCAAGTTTGCACAGATCCCAGGAGGGATTTTGGCCCACTCCTCTTTGCAGATCCTCTCCAAATCCTTAGAAATCCATTTTCAGTGTCCTGGCTGAGGGAAGGAGGTTCTCACCCAAGATTTCCGGTACATGGCCCCATTCATCCTCCCCCTCGATCCGGTGAAGTCGTCCTGTGCCCTTAGCAGAGAAACAGCCCCAAAGCATAATGTTTCCACCGCCATGCTTGACGGTGGGGATGGTGTTCTTGGGGTCCAAGGCAGCTTTTTTTCTTCCTCCAAACACGGCGAGTCGAGTTGATGCCAAAGAGCTCGATTTTAGTCTCATCTGACCACAGCACTTTCTCCCAAGCCTCCTCTGAATCATCCAGGTGCTCATTGGCAAACTTCAGACGGGCCTGTACATGTGCCTTCTTGAGCAGGGGGACCTTGCGGGCACTACAGGATTTCAATCCATTACGGCGTAGTGTGTTACCAATGGTCATCTTGGTGACTGTGGTCCCAGCTGCCTTGAGATCATCAACAAGCTCCAGCCGTGTAGTTCTGGGTTATTCCCTCACCTTTCTCATGATCAGGTTCACTCCACGAGGTGAGATCTTGCGTGGAGCCCCAGACCGAGGGAGATTGATGGTCAATTGGTGTTTCTTCCATTTTCTAATTATCGCACCAACAGTTGACTCCTTCTCACCAAGCTGCTTGCCAATGGTCTTGTAGCCCATTCCAGTCTTGTGCAGGTCTACAATTTTGTCCCTGATGTCCTTAGACAATTCTTTGGTCTTGCCCATTGTGGAGAGGTTGGAATCTGATTCATTGATTGATTCTGTGGACAGTTGTCTCTTTATACAGGTAACCAGTACTTAATTAGGAGTACTAATTAAGTAAGAGGACTAATCTGTGTGCCTCCTGGTCACATAACCGGTCTGTGGGAGCCAGAATTCTTGCTGTTTTGCTAGGGGGTGAAATACTTATTTTCCTCAATAAAACACAAATAAATTCATATAATGTGATTTTCTGGGATTTTTTAAAAATATTCTGTCTCTCACTGTTAAGATGAACCTACCATGAAATGTATAGACCGACCGTTCCATTCCTTTCTTTGTAAGGGGGCAAACTCACAAAATCAGCAGGGAGTGAAATACTTATTTTCCCCACTGTAAGTGTCTTTGTGGAAATTTTGTGTGGTAAAAAAAATTGTTATTCTGTATGAATAATTACCACGAAACGAACCGTCTAATTTTATACCTAATACACAAAGTCACACAATGACACCCTCCATCTCATATTCTGTCTCTTCCAAATGGATTCTCAGTTTTTAATTTAGTTTTCACTTGCACACATTCAGAAGGGTGCACCTTTAAATACAGATCTTTAATAATAGACAATAGATTTATAATAATAATTTTACTTGAATTTAACCTGAAATTGTTATTAAAGAACAGGTTCTTCTCATTGGTGGGAATGAACAGAGAGAGAGGAGGTCATTCTTTTGTTAACCTTAAATGCTAGTTTTGTAACTTACCATTAAGAGAAATATAATTAATTGTGACATCAAGAGTAATCGAAATAACTAAAGATAACTTTAGAATAAACTTCTCTTACTTTGCTGTCCTGCAAATTGCATTGCGGTGCTGTTACTACAGTACAGTACAGTGCAGTATTACTGTACAGTTTCTGCGATGTGATTTTGTTGCCACCTAGTGGAAGTCGAGGTGCCACATTGGAAAGAAAAATACAATGTCAAACTCGGGAAGTATCAGAAAACACTTTGCATATCAGAAAGAAAAAATCGACCGCGTCACATTTGTGTTGTTCAGTTGAACGTGCACAGTTCTGTATTCGCTGGCTGACCAGCGAGGGATGGTAACATTAATGTACATGCTGAGACCAGTGTTCTTCATTGTTTTACAACAGAACAGTGTGAGATGTGGTTAAATAAATACAGGAATTAGATTCACCTTAAAATTAGTGTTATTCTCCCGTCTAAATATTCTGTCTGCTGCGCTCACCTGAATACCAGGCCAGAGCAACTGCCCTGGTATTCAGCAGGGCCAAGAAATCCCAATTCAATCCATTTTGATTCCATGAAGTAAGGAAATACAATGTTAAAAAGGAGGTGAATACTTATTATACCCACTGTATATATATATATATACATACATACATACATAACACTGACCTACTCAAACTATGAGCGGCAGAAAGGAAATGGAGAAAATCCAAATCCCCTGCGGCCCTGACTGACTTCCACACACTCCTGGTTACCTTTTCCTCTAACCTCTCCTCTGCTAAATCTGAATTTTCTTTTCCAAGATTCAATATTCTGCTTCTAATCCTTGCAAAGTGTACTCTATGTTTTCCTCTCTCCTCACCCCTCCTCCTCCCCCACCCGCCTCCTCTCTAACCGTGGATGACTTCGCATCCTTCTTTCGCAAGAAGGTCAATGACATTTGCAACTCCTTCCCCCCATCCCCTCACTCATCTAACCCTCCCTCACCCATCTCACTACCTAAACCTCTCACCCCTCTGTCCTCCTCCTCACCCCTCCCTGACTCAGACATCCTTCCTGATCCCATTCCTTCCCCCCTCTTCCAGTCCATCGCTATGGACATCCTCCCCTTTGTCTCCAATGTTATCAACTCCTCTTTCCTCTGGCTCTGTCCCCTTTCCCCTCAAAAGCACCCATGTCATCCCCCTCCTCAAAAAACCCTCTCTGAATCCTGCTGTCATTTCTAACTAACAACCTGTCTTTATCCTCCCATTCCTTTCCAAAACACTAGAGCAGGCTGTCTATAACCAACTATCTGCTCATCTCCTACAGAACGACCACCTGCTTGATCCTAACCAATCTGGGTTCAAGGCAGGCCACTCCACAGAGACAGCTCTGCTCGCGGTCACTGAGGCTCTACAATTGGCTATGTCCCAATCTCTCAGTTCCATCCTGGAAGGCTTCATAGTGTCTCCTTCCCAGTCTGCCAGGAGTCTTGGAGTGACCATGGGCGACCAGCTGTGTTTCTCGGGCCACATCGCAGCGATCACCCGGACCTGCCGATTCTCCCTCTATAACATCCGGAGGATCCGACCGTTCCTCACTCCTGGTCCAGGCCTTGGTGATCTCACGTCTGGACTACTGAAAATGATCGGTGTAAACGGAATTACTTTGGCAGTCAGCGAGGAGAAAGAGCCTCACACAAACTTCTCTTTGGCTTTTCCTATGTCACCTTAATCACACATTTGAGGAAAACACACATTTTCAGTTCTATCACAATGCAGTACGCTCACTGAGCTGAACACCCCCATTTTCCAGTTTTTACTGAAATTTAAGCAGAATTCTTTCTGTTTTTGTCACAATTTAGTGGCCAATTATACCCTCTATTATATTTTCATTTGCCCTCCCCGCACAAACACCCGCTCAGTATCTATGAGACAAGTTAATTCTCAGAGGGCAGCGAACTCCGCCACCTTCGATATGAATTTGCCCACCCATGTTCTGTGTGTGTGTGCTCTGCACAGGGCGTGTATGATGCGTCAGTGCAGTAGTACTGGGGTAGTAGTGCTTGTAGTTAGTGCATGCTGCATGCTGCATGCTGCTCTCTCTGCTACTTTCTGCTTTCAGCTACTGTCGTGGCTAGCCCTCTTTGCAGGGGTGAAAAGAGGAGCCGAGTCGTAAGTCTCCTCCTGCCGGTACACAGCCTCTCCACCGCCAAGACTCCTACAGTGCCTCCTCGTGGCCACACACGTGTAACTGGTTCCGCGGTTCCAGGCTAAACTGTAAAGGGATCTCGAGCAGCAGTGGGCCCCAGAGACAAGGTGTGCAGGCCCGCCGGCGTGCGGATACGCCCCTGGCACCTGTCAACCACTGTCCCAGCTATGGGTAAATAAGCGGGCAGATGGGGCTCTGCCATGGTAGGCCACCCCATCTAGGAGAAGGTCACTCGAACAAAAACCACAGGCTGCTACTCGCGCCTGGCTCCACCAAATATACCACCTGAAGGTGTGCAGCAAGGG
>JAINUG010001174.1:0-29469 GCA_029706075.1 Aldrovandia affinis
CCTGGATCTCCCGACACCTTTGGGCTGCACATCCACAATATCTCCTTTCTCCTAAAGGAGAATGTGGAGTCCATCTTTGTCTGGTGAGTGTCAGGTCTTTACTTCTCTTTTTCATTTCATCCACCATGGCACATCTTTCGTCTTCTAATGTATCATCATCGTGGTTTTCTGGATGATCGGGGACATAATTGACCTCTCCTTGCTTAGTTATTTTGCGAAGGGAACCCCTTGTCACCATCTCTCCATCTTTTCCTGTTTACACTGACCTCATTGCAGCCTGCACGACGCAGCTTTGACCTGTAGTTGCCAAGCTTGAACTTGATGCTTATTGTCCAGCCATGTTATCCTGTGCTGGTGCCTGGCTCCTTAAGGCATGGATGTGTATGAACAAGTTCAGAAGCAACAGCTTCAATTTCATGTGACTCAGGGTAGGCTTTCAGGACAAACATTGCCTGGGGGCCGAACATAGCCTGGAGATCCTTTGCGAGGAAAAAAAGGCCCGAAAACAAACTTTGTACAATGACTGGTAGGCCTACTCCCAAATGCTTTTAGCGTTTGCCAGATACCTGGCAACACTTTAGCTCAGAGAGTCTGCCAATGTTGGGCTTGAGTGATGCTGTTGTAACCCTCAGGATGGCAGCAAGGTGTGCATCAGTTAGCCTTGTGCGGTACTTGGACTTGTTAAAGTTCATTGTGGAAAAGTTTTTTTGTGGAAAAGTTTTTTTTGTTGTTTCCTTGTGTTTCCTTGAACTCCCTGTGATTCCTTGAATTGATTCTTCAGAACAGTGTTGCACTGTAATTCTATCATCTCCATTTGCAGATCACCTGGTGCTGTTTCCACATCAACAGAGAAAGGGTCAGCAAACATCTGGAAGGTGTCTCTGTATCTCCTGAAGTCTGCAAACCGCTGGTCAAATTCCTCCAGAAGCAGGTCAAGGGCAGCAGCATATTCTTTGCCACTGAATTGTGAAGTGCCCTGTTCCTCCAAAAGAGACTTGCATGCTGGGAAATGAGTGGTGGTGTTCTGTGACAGCTGACTTTTCCACAGCCTCAGCTTTGTAGTGAAGGCCTTCACATTGTCAAACATTGCTGTTTCAAGCTGCCTTGCAGCTTTAGGTTCAGGACATTCAACTCATGTGTGATATCAACAAGGAAGGCAAGATCCATCATCCATTTTTGTCTTCCAGTTCACGTACTGGCAGATTCATTTCCTCCATGAATCTCTGCACCTCCTTTCTCAAAAAAAATATTTAAAACATTTGCTCTGCTAAGCCACCTCACCTCTGTAAAGCAGTGACGTGCGGTGAGGTCAGTGGTTGGGGAGGCACTGGATAGTACCAGAGCCAGATTTAGGTCTACACACATGAACCCGATAGAGGTATCTTAAATTCACCATTCATTGGCAGGTTGCGCAACGACTATTGGTTAGGCACCATATGTTTCATATTTCATATCAGCGTTCTTTACAACACACGCATACAGGAAAGTTACGTAGGCCTATTTGATTCACGTTTTATTTGCCAGCTTTATTTAGCTGAGCTACCAGTTTCCCCAACACTGCAAAACATAATCAGCAATAGCGGTGCTCGTCTGTCATCACTCACATCACCAAATCCCCCAAACGCCTCCCTCACCTCACAAATCACCTCAGTTTTAGCCAAATAACGCAAAATTACAGAGATTTTGTTTGTGACATCCGTTGTCTCGTCTACTTCGACTGCAACAAATGGGGCTGCATTCATCTCCTCTCTGATATGATTTCTAATTACATCGCCGACTGCTTCGATGAAATCGTTCTGTATTCTGTTTGATAAGCCAGAAAACACAGTGGATGTCTCCAAATGTCTAGATAACTTTTCATCTTTGTCAGCAAAAGCATGCAATAGCTCCACATAGTTGCCATGATTAGAAGAGCTTGCACTCCCATCATTACCACGAAATGCTAATTCCTGTTTGGCTAGGAAACAGGTTGCATTAATAAGGTCTTTTAAAATCTCACGGTTTTCTTTTACCTTAGCATTGTGGATGCTGATATTTAATCTCCGCTGTTCATTCAAAGCCAGATCTATCCTTGAAGTTCCAAAAGTTTTTGGATTTGGCTTTGAATGTGAGTTGTCGATCTTTCATGTTTGTTGAGGCTCCTTGGTAGATTTTTCAAGTCACAAAATCCCGCCTTAGTCCAAACGTTGTCGGTAGTGGAGAACAAAAGTCAGGGGAAAGCAGTAAAGGCGATTCTTCGTAGCACAGTCAGTCTTTTCGTTGGTACCACTCTATTTTAAACGACTGTGTGATTTTCTGTCTGTTAGTTTTAAGTAGGTCCTTAAGCTCAGGCATTGGTCTTCCATTGTTTATCACTCTGTTTTGATTGAAAGTCAATTTTGAAAATGTTTAAGGTTAGATATAACATTTTCCATTTTGCAGCCCATATGATGTAGAGATATTCAGGATGAACGAAGCGAGAGTAATAAAACTAAAGGGAGTTGTAGCCGCAGTGCATTTTTGCAGCAGTTGTAATTTTTTCTAGCTAACGTAGAGGGATATGGCGTCACCGACCAATTACGTGGGCTCAAGATCGCCCCCTCAGTGCGGCAGATGTAATTGCTGCCTCACCTGGTGCTTTTTCATTGCAGTTTTATGGCGAGACTAGCGAGCTTAAATATCTTTACACATACGTGAAATAAGTTGCCTAGACTATGGAAGGCGAGGACATGTAATGAAGGGGTCTACAAACATTCTGTTGATGACATACAGAGAAATGGTAACAGGCACGCGCTTATTGCCCGTGCTCCAGCCAGTTTCTAAGGGCTTGCGCAATCAGAGGGGAGGCAGAGCTGTCGCTGCCGCACCTCTCGTATCTCCCTGTATTTGCAGCTGAGCTCCGCAAATTTGGCGATTTTGACTATAAAAAATGATTGGAATCATACAGAAATTACATTTATAACACAGATCAGTGGAGAAATCTTAATATTTATTTGTTATATATTAGTTTTTTTACTTTTCGTAACAGCTATTTTCATTGGAGTATGACAGGTGAGGCTCTGCCTCCCCTGCCTCCCCTGACCGCACGTCCCTGCTGTAAAGTACAGTAGATCTCCGTAGTGTGATTCAATTTCTTCCAAAAATGCACGGAACTGACGATGCTGCAAGCCTCTGGAGCGAATGTAATGAACACATTTCACTACAACTGACATTACGTTTTCGAACTGTAAGCATTTGCTGCACAGCGATTGCTGATGAATGATGCATTGCAATGCAATTGGTTTGTCAGCGTTCTCTTCTTCCAGCTTGCGTTGTACCAGCGCCACTAAACCGTTCCTTTTCCCTGTCATTGCTGGGGCTCCGTCTGTGGTAATGCCGGCCAATGCGCTCCACGGCAGCCCAGCCTGATCAATCGCTTCTGAGAGCTGGCCAAAGATTACATTGGCGGTTGTCCGACCATGCATTGTTTTCAAGCTAAGAAGCTCCTCTGTGACATCAAAATGATCACTGACACCCCGAACAAATATAGCGAGCTGCGCACTGTCAGTGGAATCGGTACTCTCATCGAGTGCAACTGAGTATGCGCTGAGGTCTTTGCCTTTCTCGCGGAGCTGCACATCAGTATCGTTTGCAAGCTCAACAGTACGTTCGGCTACCGTGTTTGCGGAGAGGCTGATGTTATTAAACAGGTGTTTCTTTTCTGGACACATAACTTCAGAAACCTTCAGTAGGCAATCTTTAATAAATTCACCATCTGTGAATGGCTTTCCAGCTTTTGCAATCATCGCACTCACCATGTAACTGGCCAACACCGCCGCCTCGGATTCTTTTGTTGCTTTTTTGGAAGAGGTTTTGCTTTTAAGCTGTGAAACCATCTTCCCTCGTCCACTTTTTTGGTGTTTGCCGTACTGCTCCGCATATTTCGTTGTGTAGTGGCGTTTGAGATTATATTCTTCCAGGACTGCAATTTTCTCCTTGCAAATAAGACAAGTTGCATTGCTGTTGAACTCGACAAAAAAATAATCCAGTGTCCACTTCTCCTGAAATTGTCTTTGTTCCTCATCGACTTTTCGCATTGATTTTGACAGAGCCATTTTCACAAATTGCATTCATTCAATTCTGTGGGACAGATTGCCCTCAGTTAGCTAGCTACCGTATAACGGGTTGAATATATGCAGCATTTCGGATGGGAAACAAAGTAATTGAACATATTTATGTATGCTTCCTTGGGGAATTAGTGAAGTGTGTTGTTGTGAACAACTCACTTCAGAGGGCAGCAAGGGGGCGCCATGGGGAGCCGGATGTGGCCTGCGGCAGGGGAGTTTGAGACCCCTGGTTTAGAGCATCAAATTGCTGTATGACTAAATCTGGGGGGTTGATCATATCCGTTTAAATCTCCCAACAGCACAAACTCGGAGGAAATGTGAGGGGCCAGAAGTTCACTAAGAGCTGTTAGTGTACACGCTGGTGCAGAGGGCGGTCTATAGCAAACAGCAACAATAAATAAGCTCACGGGCAGCTATCACCAACGCCCGTTGCTTCAATGTAACCTGCGCCGGATGTATTTCTTTCAAGGTCAGAAGAGTGGTGACGATCTAAGTACAAGTGCGTTTCAAATGTGAGTTTTAAGCGTTCTGCATTCTTGCACTCTCGGTAGAGAATTATTTTGAGTACTTGGATGCATTCTTAGTGCACGAGAACACAGGATGCAGTATGCAATTTGGGACACAGCCCAAGTTAAGAAAGGGCCTTGTTAAAAGGAAGGTTTTAGGTCTGATTTAAAGCGCCCAGATCCTGTGGTGCCCTCCGGTGGTCAGGGAGAGGTTACACAGCGGAGGTGCGGTCGGAGCAGAAGGCCCGATCCCCCATGGTGTGGAGCTTGGTCCTGGGGCACGGAGGAGCAGAACAGTGCGTGATCGTAGGTTGGTTCCTCTTGTAGAGAGGAATATCAACAATCCGATGAGGAATAAGGTTAACAGTCCACACAGAGCTGGAACCCATCTACCACCTGAAAAAAAAGTTGTGTGATTTTATTTTCCATAAACCATTATTTCTTCAAAGGGGTATATTTTGGTGAAACATTCACCAGAGAAGAAATAAGTATGAATTCTTCAGATTTACAAATTATTAGTTATAACAAAAATAAGACAGTTTGTGATTGGATGAAATGTCAGGTGATAGGTATTCACATTTTTTCAGTTTTGGGTTTGAACTAACTGCATGAATATTCAAGCATGTGCATGCAAGTCTGGGCCATTGAGAATGGGAGGGGGGCAGTTACCCATATTTACTTCACCTCGTGGCTGCTGGATGGAGCAGACTCCCCAGGTCAATAGGGTCACTGGTGGCTCTGCTGACAGGATTCTTGGCTGTGCACGTGTATGTTGTGGACTCAGATGGAGGGAGAGGGTATATCTCCATTGTTTGACCCAGGTGCAAACAGCTGTTGTTGCCACCAGGGGACAGAGTTTCCCAGCTGTACGTCACTTCATTCCCCCGAATGCTGGAGCAGCTCAGACTGATGTTATTCCTCCGACACTCAACTGTGATGTTGGGTTTAGAGACGCGCTCTATAGGAAATCAGAGTCAATTGAATTACATGCTGACTCCATTTATTTACATGCTGATATTCTAGAAACTTATATTTAAATATACGCTTAGAGCTAACATTATGACTATTTGAATTTCACAACATGTATATTTAGTCATAATTATACTACATACCAAAAACCTCCTAAGAGGGTTGAGAACATTCAGATTAATAGAGTATTGTCTTTTCCCACTGTAGATTTAAAAAGTATGGAAGTATATATATGTATGGATTTAAAAATATATTTGCTTTCTCAACTATTCTAGTAATCTATAATAAAATATCATGCACTTTCCATCACAATTAAATTCAGTATTCACTACACTGAGTAACATACTGTGCAGATGCAAAAACATTCACACATATGTGAAACCTTCTTTCTGCACACTTACCAAAAACCTGCAGGTGACATCTTGAGACCTTTGGGGGTTTTAAGACTGACATATAGTTTGTTTTAATCTGATAAAGGCCAGAGTCAGAGAGCTGTACATTATTCATACGTATTGAGCCGTCCTCTTGAATGTCAATGCGATGTTCATATAAGCTATGTAATTCATGTGTTTTATATTTAGAGAACCAGGAAACTACAACAATGGATTTAAAAGTCAGCTCAATTATGGCAGTTTGGTCTCCCTCATGCGAGAGAGGAAACAGGACGCTCTGCCCCACTGTCACGTTGGTGGTGGAACCAGCAGCTGCCACTGTAATCCCCTCAGTCCTCCCACACTGGTACACTGTAACACATAGGGGGTTATTCACAAGATGGGGGTTATTCTCACTGTAACAGAAGAGTTGCTCTTGCCTGTTGAGGTGGGAGGAATCCTGAAACTGTAACTGGGACTGAAACTGGCCCTCACTGGGAGTCACTATAGTCAAATGTGTGTTGCCCCATGAGCGCTCGCATGGTCAGGATTTGATTGCAGAACATGCAGCAGGGTCAATTGGCTTTAACTGGATGTGCAATATGGTTTAAAATAATGATGCTATTTGCAATTAAATTCTATATGAAATAGTAGCACACTTGTGGCAAAAATTACCGCTAACTAACCCCCCTCACTCAGAAAACACTGTTGCACATTGCTAGAGATACCGTTAAATGATTCTTGCTGTCGCTAGTACAGGAAATAATGCAGCAGAACACCTTGTATCCTGCACACCAACACACAACTAACATTCAAATTCCAAATACTAACTTTATTTAAAATGAAAATACTAACGGTGTGCTCAATTCCTTTCCCACATGACCTCTTACTAACATTTCAAATCCAGTTCTCTCCCTGAAGGTATGTTTTCTCCAATGAGCACTGTCTCCATTTTTCACTCTCTCTGCCATGTAAGTGTATTCTTAGATTAGAGTAATTAATGTAATAAATTAATAGTACTTTTTGCTGACTGATTGCTGGTCACTTGAGAATGAGCTGGGATAGCATGCGTAAAGTTAACATTTATTTGAAAAGTTTTCATATTATTCTATATAAAATGAATGGGCTCTAAGCAATGAACAGTGGAAAGTTTCAAATGTAAATTACCTAGTGTACAAAGAAGCATGTTTACAGCAGAGACCCATCTTGGTCTTTTGAGAGGTTTCCTTTGATTGTTCATTCTTTATAACTGTAAAACCATCCTGTAAGAGAGTAAAACATAAATGTAAACCCTTAACCTCTTAAGGGTAAGGGTAAGGAATGAATGGGATTAAGAGGGCAGGTGGTGGGACGGTGGGAGAGGACAAGTTGAAGGATGTCTGAGTCAGGGAGGGTGAGAAGGAGGACAGAGGAGTGAGAGGTTTAGGCAGCGAGATGGGTGAGGGAGAGTTAGGTGAGGGTCACATGTCATTGACCTTCTCATGAAAGAAGGATGCAAAGTCATCCGCGGTTAGAGAGGAGGGGGTGGGGGAGGAGGAGGGGTGAGACTTAGCAGAGGAGAGGCTAGAGGAGAAGGAAGCCAGGAGTGTGTGGAAATCAGTCAGAGCCACAGGGGATTTCGATTTTCTCAATTTCCTTTCTGCCGCTCGCAGTTTCAGTCGGTTAGCCAAGGGGCGGGGGGGCGGAGATGAGCAGGTTTATCCACTAAACCGACTCCATTCGGGGAGGGTAGAGTCTCTCCTTCTAGGTAATCTAGAAGAGACGATATGCCAAAGTAAAAAGGTTGGGTAATATGCCTTACCTATCCCAAGGCCTATGTGGGAACAAACAGGGAATCCACATACACTTTCAATCTTTCACACGTTCAATCTCTTACAGTCTCTCTCAAACAGCCGAAACAAACAGGCAGGGTCTTAGAGGAAGCAATCACAGGGTTTTTATGGAGGGGCAGGTGATTGATGGAGGCGGGACCAGGACATACAAATGATTGACAGCGGGGAAGGCGAATGGAATGGCGGATGACACTCCTGCAGAACAACACGGAGAAACAGAGAAGACAAAAACACACATACACGTGGAACGTAGGGCTGGGCGATATGAGCTAAAATTCATATCACGATATTTTCCACTGTCCAGACGATATCGATATAATATCATGATATATGAGAAAAAAAATCTGAATCACATTTTAATAGCCCTTCTTAGTTAAATGACATTCGTTAAGGCATAATATGTATTTTATCCTTATATAACCAGAAAGAGTGAGGCATTGGACATAGTATGCACCTGAAAAGTTTATTTATTTATTGTGCAATTGTTTTTCTCAAACATGCAACATGAGGTAAGTAGGCCTATATGAATTAAATAAAATATTTCAAGAACACAGGAGATAAAGAAAATTGAAGCATTTTTTGCTACATGGAAAATAAGGTCATTACAAACTCAAATATGTTAAAAACTGTAACCTTTTCAAACTAAACCTTTCAAGCCTCAACCATCAAGTATCAACCAATCTTCACATCAACCTTCTTCACAAGTTCCGTGCCAGGAATACCAGCATGTTGACTGTTTCTGGCTTCAGTGCTGCCCTGTGATATGTGACCACATTGCCCCCAGTGCTGAATGCCCTCTCAGAGGGGGAACTTGTGGCAGGGATGCAGAAGATTGCCCCAGTGCTGAATGCCCTCTCAGAGAGGGATCTTGTGGCGGGGATGCAGAAGTGCTGAATGCCCTCTCAGAGGGGGATCTTGTGGCAGGGATGCAGAAGATTGCCCCAGTGCTGTAATGGACTGTGAGGCTTATGTATGGTTCTGTGGTACGGCTTGACCATAGATCGGAAGTGGTGGAGAAGAATGCAACGTTACTTATTTCGCTGTAAACTCTGTCCCGACATTCGGTGTAAAGCTGTGGCAGGCAGCCAAGGTTTGCCCACTTGTTCAGCTGCAATGCTTTGATCATGTTCGATCCGCTGTCGGTCGTCATACATACTTGATGCGACTCTTTTAAGCCCCAGGACGACAGTGTGTCCCTCAGCCCGGCTGCGATTATTTCCCCGGGGTGGTCGTCTGGGAAATAAGAGGTCTGTAGGCATTTGCTTTGCAGTTTCCAGTCACCGTCAATGTAATGGACTGTGAGGCTTATGTATGGTTCTGTGGTACGGCTTGACCATAGATCGGAAGTGGTGGAGAAGAATGCAACGTTACTTATTTCGCTGTAAACTCTGTCCCGACATTCGGTGTAAAGCTGTGGCAGGCATTTTTGGCTAAAATGTTTACGGCTCGGTATCTCATATCTTGGGTCCAGAGTTTGAATCAGCTTTCTGAAACCCTCTTTCTCCACAGTTTGAATGGGTACCATGTCCTTCGCTATGTGATGTGTTATTGCACCTGTTATGTCTTTCCATTTTTTGCTCGTCTTGTCATAGCGAGTACGGCAGCGAATGATGACTTGATTGATTGCTGAGTAGGAGTCTGGCTTGTCTTCGGGCGAGCTCCTGGGCTAACTGTTTCATGCATTCGGGTACATTCCTCATATTCGCGGACATGCATGGTTTTCAGGTGGGTAAACAGGTTGCTGGTGTTTCCACCTTTGGCTAAAATAACACGGCGACACAACTTGCATAGTATTGTTTGTTGGTCGAGGTCGGAGATTTTGAACCTAAACCAGTTCCAAACAACAGAGAAGCCCCCTTTCTTTTTAATAAGTTTCAAGTTTCAAGTTTCAAGTTTTTATTGATCACGTACACATGCGTACATGGCAGTGAGATTTGTTGTTCCCATGGATCTCTCTTCACAACACAACACAACAGTACACAATAGAATACAGTAATAAATTGTAAAAAAAAAAATTGTAAGATAGTAAAATATAATATATACAATATACAAATAATATAATATAATATAATATATAATATAATAATAATAATATAATATATATAATAATATAATAAGTAAGATAGATGTACAATATTGCACATCACTTGATGGCAGTATAAAGTGATGAGTGCTAAAGTGATAAGTGACACAGTGATACAGTGGGGTGTGAGGAGGTAGGAGGGGAGGGGACAGTTCAGTTCAGTTGTTGGTGGGGCTGGGCAGTGGTTAGGGTCTCAGCTCAGCATACGGATAGCTTGGGAGTAGAAGCTGTCCTTGAGGCGGTTGGTCTTCGCTGCTATGCTGACATAGCCAGGCTTCCTCTTGGACAGCTTCTTGATAAACAGGCCATGGCTAGGGTGACTGGGGTCAGCGATGATCTTGTTGGCCTTCGTCTTGCACCTCACCGTATACAGGTCTCTCAGGTTAGGCAGTGCACCGCCTGTGACCCGCTGGGCTGACCGCACCACCCTCTGCAGCCTCTGCCGGTCACGTTCGGTGCAGTTGCCGTACCAGGCGGTGATGCAGCCGGTCAGGACAACCAATTCGTCATCATCCTGCTCTTGAGCAACATCACTTTCTGCGTGTTCGCTCATTTTCGATTCTTCACTTTTGCACTTGTAATAGGCTATATATATTAGTACATAGTCTGCCTGCTAACTGCAGCTGCCTCCACGCTTGTTTGTTGCTACATGCGCGCAACAAATGCATAAAACGTCCGCTCAAAAAAATAGGTCAACATATTAACATGCTTCTTTTCTTCGTAGGAACCTGGAGGTTAGATTAAAATAAAAAATAGATGTAGCTACTAACTACTATCACTCAATTGAAATTTTGAACAAAACAATATGAATGCCGAATTAGAATTTATGAATATATAACGGTATCCACGGTATAGCAAAATCCATATCGTGGCGCAGTATAATACCGGTATTCACTTTCATACCGGTATACCGCCCACTCCTAGTGGAACGTAACAATTAACATATATTCCCCCAGGATTAAACCCAACATTTCTTTAAAAAATACAATCTATAGTAGACACACATAGTAGGCACGGTAATATTGGCTGGAGTTCTTAATAATACCTTCAATAAATTAGATAGAAGGACTACCAAGTTAAAAAGCCGTATCTCACCAAAGACCTTAACAAGTAATAATAACTTGCAAGATATTTGGCGCACTCTGAACCCAAAAACTATGGACTACACCTTTTACTCACATCCTCAAAATAGCTACAGTAGATTAGATTACATATTTATATGTAACGGAAACACTGCGGACGGACGTGTGTGCGTGAGTGTGGAGAGAGATGACAAACAAAGTGATTAATTTGGAAAACTAAACTAACAATCAATAGTGAAACTTATGTTAGTCTTTTCTAACAAAAATGCCACCAAAGAAAAATGTTCACGAAGAAGAAATGGAGGAGATTAGGAAATCTCTGAATTTCATGTCGGAGGAAATGAGCAAGGTGGCTAACCAACAAACAAAGTTGCTTGGGCTAATGGAGGAAGTCCGGCAGCTCAAAATTGTAATCAAAGAGAAAGATAAAAAGTTATCAGATCTGGAGAGACGTGTTGAAGATCTTGAACAATACTCGCGAATAGATGACCTGTTGATAAGCGGACTAGCAACAACACACCGAAGCTACTCCCGAGTTGTAGACGGAGAGAAAGGAGAAGACGCTCAACCAAGTGAACAAATCTCCTTGGAAAAGCAGGTGATCCAGTTCTTTGCAAGTCACAGTATGAGTTTACAAGCAAACGATATCTCAGCATGTCATACGATTCCAAGAAAGGACAGAAACACCAAACCAGTCATTGTAATGCGCTTTGTGAACCGAAAAGCCAAAATTGAATTACTGAGACAGGCCCGAAAGCTGAAGGGGACGGACGTGTTCCTGAACGACCACCTAACGAAAAGGAATGCCGAAATTGCAATGAATGCACGCATCCTAAAAAAGCAAGGTAAAATTCTAGCCACTTGGACAAGGAACTGTAAAGTGTGGATTAAGTTAAATGGATCTCCCGAGGAAGCTAAAGCCATTTTGGTAAGAGATCTCAGTAACTTGGACAAATATAAATGAGTAAGCCTGATAATGGCTCCTTTAGAGGGCAGACGGGATTGTGTTCATAACGATGGGAGGTAGCCTTCTAGACGGTGTCTGGCTAAAGGTTTTTGCATGGACTATTTTTTGTCTTTATGGCATGGGTTTTTTACTTATTTTTTGTTCCGGTCCAAAAAAGTCAATGACTAGTCGACAAAGGACAGCTGAACTGGCTATAGCAAGAAATATTGCTTTTCATCATGCATTTGGATGATGATATTGACCCTGAGAGTAACTTTTTTAAGTATGGTAATAACTGCTGTTACTATACTGATGAACTGTTTAATAATAACATCAATTTAGATAATTGTATTTCAATTATTCACTTTAACCGCAGAAGTTTATATGCAAACTTTCAAAGTATTAAAGATTATATAAGCCAGTTCAACACACCATTCAACGTGATTGCAATTTCAGAAACTTGGCTTAGCTTGGAGAAAGGGGTGGATTTTGAGTTGGAAGGGTATGAATTAAACTTCATGAACAGAGTAAACAAAATGGGAGGAGGAACGGCTCTGTATGTAGACAGAAGGTTAAAGTATAACTGTTTCTCTCCTTCCCTCCATCTGATACCCAGGTCCCGGCTCGGATCTCTGCATGCCTGGCTGACATCTCCGCATGGATGTCCACCCACCACCTGAAGCTGAACCTGGGGAAGACAGAGCTGCTCTTCCTCCCAGCGAAGGGCTCCCGATGATTGATCGTCAATCACCGTGGAAGGCTCCATAGTGTCTCCGTCCCAGTCTGCCAGGAGTCTTGGGTAACCCTGGACAACCAGCTGTGCTTCTCGAGCCATATTGCAGCGATTGCTCGGACCTGCCGTTTCTCCTCCACAACATCCGGGAGGATCCGACCGTTCACCCAAGAGGCCACCCAACTCCTGGTCCAGGCCCTGGTGATCTCACGCCTGGACTACTGCAATTCCTTGCTGGCAGGCCGTCCGGCCTGTGCCATCAAGCCACTGCAACTAGTCCAGAACGCTGCTGCTCGCCTGGTGTTCAACCAGCCGAAGTTCACCCACGTCACCCCCTCTACTCTCCTCTCTGCATTGGCTCCCCATCGCAGCACGCATCAGATTCAAGTCACTGGTGCTTGCTTTTCAAGCGGCCAGAGGTACTGCTCCCCCATACCTCCAGTCACTCACGCCCTACACCCCGCCCAGACCCCTCCGCTCCGCCTCCGCTGGCAGACTGACTGCCCCATCCCTCCGGACGCCTGGCAGCCGCTCGTCGCGGTCTCACCTCTTCTCTGTCCTGGTCCCTCGTTGGTGGGAACGACCTCCCGCAATCGGTCAGGACTGCGGAATCACTTCCAATCTTCCGCAAGAGACTCAAAACCCACCTCTTCAGACTCCACTTCCACTGATCACTGTCCTTCTAGCCAATCTGCTGTCACCACTGTTTACTTGTTAAAAAAATTTTTTTTTAAAATTAAAAAAAAAACACCCACTAACCTTTTCTTTCCCAATGCTACAGATATGATACACAGACGCCTGCAATGATGTCTTTTGCCGTTTTACTGCACTGATCTCATACGCTAACCTTGATTGTTCTTACCTTGTATTAATGCACATCTTGTAAGTCGCTCTGGATAAGAGCGTCTGCTAAATGCTTAAAATGTAAAATGTAAAAATGTAAGTATAAGGTCATAGAGGGTATGACTACTACTATTGATGATGTGTGTGAATGTATAACCATAGAGATTTACATGGAAAAAAAGAAAAATATTATTGTCAGCTGTGTTTACAGAGCTCCCAGCTCCAGTATTGAGGTATTCAAGAATGTGATGGAAGATATGTTTACAAAGACAGAGCATAAGGTCATGTTCATTTGCGGTGATTTCAATATAGATTTACTTAATCCTAACAAGCTTTTATCGGCCGATGAGTTTATTGCTGCAATGTATAGCATGAGTTTATTTCCTAGTATTACTAAACCTAGTAGAATAACATCTCACTCTGCTACCCTAATTGATAATATTTTTACTAATAACATGGAAAACAATACAGTGAGCGGATTACTAATGAATGATATCAGTGACCATTTGCCAGTGTGTGTGATCTATAGCTGTGGTTATAGAATGAAGAAGGATGGAAATATTACTAGCTACATGAGAGTGAGAACGAATGAAGCATTAAATGAATTTAGAAGTGAATTGATATCCCATGACTGGAGAAAGGTGTATGAAGCAGTGGACGTGGACACAGCATATGATTCTTTTTTAAACTCATTCCTATTAGTTTATGACAAAAACTGTCCAGTGCAACAAAGTAGGAAGAAATCAAAGTGTCTGGATAAACCTTGGATCACAAAGGGATTGTCAAATGCCTGTAAAAAAAAGAATACCCTATATAGAGAATTTATGAATGATAGAACTAGAGACAAAGAAACTAAATATAAAATATATAAAAATAAATTAACTGATATTATTAGGAAATGTAAGAAAGAGTATTATGATATTATATTAGAAAAGAACAAAAATAACATCAAGGGTACATGGAATATATTAAATAAAATCATTAGAAATAGAACAACTAACGCTAGCTACACAGACCATTTTACTGACAATGAAAAGACAATTACTAACATGAATGATGTGGTTGAGGGGTTTAACAATTTCTTTGTAAAGGTGGGACCAGGACTAGCAAGTGAAATAAACCCTCCACAAGGGGGAGGGGTCACACAATATTTTGGTGAAAGAAATCCAGCTACAATTTTTTTGAGAAATACTGACAAATGAAATAATTAATGTTGTACACATGTTCAAGAATAAGACATCAACAGATTGGAATGATATTGACATGATGGTAATTAAGAAAGTCATTATTGCTATTGCAGACCTTTTAACACACATTTGTAACCTATCTTTTAAATTGGGCTCGTTTCCTAGCAAAATGAAAACTGCGAAGGTGATCCCATTTTACAAAGCAGGAGACAAACATCTTTTCACAAATTACAGGCCAGTTTCCTTGCTTTCTCAGTTCTCCAAAATTCTGGAAAAGTTATTTGTTGCACGTTTGGATAGTTTCCTGGAAAAGCATCAGTTACTGATGGACAGTCAGTATGGATTTAGAACAAACCGATCAACTTCAATGGCCTTAATGGATTTAGTAGAAGAATTAACAAGTGCACTTGACAATAAGAAATATGCAGTAGGGGTTTTTATAGATTTAAAGAAAGCGTTTGATACAATTGATCATGATATATTAATGCAAAAGATGGAAAGGTACGGTATTAGAGGGGTGGGGTACGATTGGTTAAAAAGCTACATTGAGAACAGACAACAGTTTGTACAAATAGGTGAATATAGATCAACTAGTCTAGACATTACCTGTGGTGTGCCGCAAGGTTCGATATTGGGACCAAAATTATTTATCTTATATATTAATGATATATGTAATGTTTCAGTATTGTGAAATTGGTTGTTTTTGCCGATGACACTAATATATTTAGTTCTGGGGAGAATCTACAGCAGCTGTTGGAGGTTGTCTCAGCAGAATTGGGTAAGCTGAAACTGTGGTTTGACGCAAACAAATTATCACTAAATTTAAATAAAACCAAATTCATAGTGTTTGGCAAGCGGAAAATAAACTTGAACATACATGTTGAGATAATGATTGACAATGTTAGTTTAGAAAGAGTTAATGAGAATCTTTTTGGGAGTGATCATAGACCACAGTTTGAGCTGAAACCCCATATTAACTTTGTTCGAACTAAGTTAGCAAAAAGTATTGGAGTCCTAGGTAAAACAAGGCACATACTGAACCTTAAATCACTATACACTCTGTACTGTACTCTTTTACTACCTTATCTGACTTACTGTGTGGAGGTGTGGGGAAACACTTACAAAAGCACTCTACAGTCATTATGTATAATGCAAAAAAGAGCAATAAGAGTAGTTAATAATGTAGGATATTATGATCACACAAATGCACTGTTTTTAAAGTTACAGACATTGAAGTTCATGGACTTAGTAAAATTCAAAACGGCACAATTAATGTATAAAGCAAGTAATAATTTACTTCCTGGCAACATACAAAAAATGTTCAGGGATAGATAAAGAGGGTATGACCTGAGGGGCTGCTATAACTTAAAACAACCTTGTGTACATACCACTTTGAAAAGCATGTGTATTTCTGTCTGTGGGGTGAAGCTGTGGAATAGTTTGCCTGAGGTAATTAAACAAAGTATAAATGTCGGACACTTTAAAAAAAAAGTTAAAGCACTTTATTTGTCAGAAATACAGACTTGATTGAATGTAAGAACTAATAATTGTTATTTTGTTTGACGGATCGTTAAATGGTCTATATAGAAAAAGACTTCCGTTAATTTTATTTTTTGGATGTTAAATGATCTTTTGAGTGTTTGTTTGCGTTTTGTTTGTAAGTATCTTTTATGTTCTTAGCATTAAGGGTTTCCTTTTTTTGTGGTAAAAACTACAACGGATATAGGTTAGGCAACCATAAGTTTTTAGCTTCAGCCTTAACCTTTCGGGGTCAATAGTACACATATGATAAATGATGTCTATATTTTGTGTTTTGTGAAACATGATCGAAATAAACAATAAACAACAATATCTAAATCTGGAATCGATAATATTATATCAACAAAAATTCATGATATAGTAATCTCCGATCACGCCATAGTAACGGCTACGATTTTACCTGTTGGAAATAAGCAATCCAATACAATGTGGCACTTAAATAGGAAATACCTTTTGGACACAGAATTGATCAAATATACAAATGAACTAAACAAACTAACATAGACAAGCCAAATCCTCACATAATATGGGACTCATTTAAAGCTTACGTGCGGGGCATGATTATTTCATACTCTGCAAGAAAAAGATCAAGTCTACAGAATGAACTAAACTGTTCTTCACTACGGTTAACACTTTGTTGTACGTCGCTCTGGATAAGAGCGTCTGCCAAATGCCTGTAATGTAATGTAATGAATTGAAATCTGTTGAAAAAGGTATTACAGAGCTAGAGAAAAGGCATAAGAGGTGTATGAATGAAAAAGATAGGAAGAAACGTCAAGTGATGAAATGTAAATATGATAATGTATTATTAATGAGAGCCAATGACTATAAATTTAACTCTAATAAATTATATTATATATCTGCAAACAAGACAGGGAAACAACTATGTGCACTAACAAAACGAATATGAACTAAGTCTACAGTTCTTAAAGACCCACAAAGTAAAGAACCAATATATAACAATCGAATGATTAATGATCAGTTTAAATTGTATTATGAACAATTGTATCAATCGGAGATAAAACAACAGGAGTATGATCCCCAAACTATTCTTCAACTCAATAGATTTAAAACAAGTCAATACTGAACAGAAAGAGAACCTGACAAATGACATAACTCCAGAAGTACTGGAAGCAATCAAAAAGTTTTCCAACAGAAAAGCACCAGGATTAGATGGATTCCCCATTGAGTTCTACACAATATTTTGGGAGAATGTAAGTTATTATTTATGGATGTCCTATCCAAAGACCAAAGACCATGTACCAAACAGTAATTATGGTCATACTAAAACCAGGAAGGAAAGGCTATACACCTGCAGACTATAGACCAATTAGCTTAATTAATTGTGACAATAAAATAATAACAAAAGTTATAAATAACAGAATTGCAAAGGTACTACCAGAGATAATTCACCCAGACCAAGCTGGATTCATTCAAAATAGAAACCTGCGTACCAATACAAGAACATGTTTAGCAACCATCCAATATGCAAAGAAATATGGTATCGATCTAGCACTCATGTCGGTAGACGCCGAAAAGGCATTCGACTGGGTCAAAAGCCCAACTGCTCAAATTCTCTCAAATGGCACGCATTCAAAACCATTTTACCTAACAAGATGAACTTAGACAAGGTTGCCCACTAATACCTTCTTGTTTGCAAAGGTAATAGAACCATAGAAATATCAGGTAAGATGATTGGAAATTACCATCATAAACTGATATTTATTTGCCTACAATCTCATGTGTTATATTACAGACTGTTTTGCCTTGTAATTGCAAACGTTATTGTTTTGCCTTTGTAATTGCAAACGCAGGTTCGTGCTTACTGCCACCTACTGGCCGCTTGCGTAAAGCGCTACAAACTCACATACAGGAAACAGGAAACAGAAGTTCATGTGGCGATAATAAAACAATGTGTTAACATTAGTACAAAGTGCTCAAAGTTCACTCTCTGCACCACCTTGTTTCGCTTTCAGAAGCATTGCCTGTGTAAATTCTGGATCATTTCATTACATATTCCTGTATAAACGTTGGCTATATTTTTGTATTTAATAGTACATCATTTGGTATTATAAAGAAACTAATCTTAAAGAAATGGAAAGACCCAACATCGCCAACGGCGGAAAAGTGGAGGATCCCAATGGCATTTTACTTAAATATGGAAAAATTGAGAACAAAAATAATGTAATCAATTTGATAGTGAGTGGAATAAAATTATCAACAAACTATAGAGTGTATATGGACAGATGCAGTGTTCTGGGTGTGGGAGTGACTGGCTGACAGGGTTTGGTGTATTTGACTATGTCTAAAAGGTTCCATGTTTGTCTTTTTTTTTTGTGTGTTTGTTTTTAATTTTAATTTTATTTTTACTTTGGTGATGCGCGCAGTTGTAGGGTATGATGGAATATATTGTATGTTTTTGTATTAAATCCATCCATCCATCCATCTTCTACCGCTTCTCCATTTCGGTCGTGGGTCGCAGCGCATCTAAGCAGGAAGACCCAGACTTCCCCTCTCCCCGGCCACTTCGTCCAGCTCTTCCGGGAATCCCGGCGTTCCCAGGCGGCCGAGAGACATAGCCCTCCAGCGTGTCCGGGTCTTCCCTGCCTCTGTGGGACGTGGGCCCGAACACTACCAGGAGGCGCTCCAGGAGGCATCTCAAACTGATGCCCGACACCTCATCTGGGCTCCTCTCGAAGGAGGAGCAGCGGTTTACTTGAGCTCCTCCCGGATGACCGGCTCCTCACTCCTATTCCCAAGTGAGAGCCTGGCACACCTATTTGCTTAAAACCACTAGCCGCCGTATTCGCGATCTGTTTTTCTGGTCACCACCAATAACCTGCACCATAGGTGAGTGGCAGTGAACATAGATCGACCGAATGGTTTTTGCCTTAGCTCAGCTCTCTTACCACGACACAGACCGATGCAGCGCCTGCATCACTGCCGACGCCGCACCAATCCGCCTGCTCGATCTCCGCTCCATCTCCTCACTCGGGTGAACAAGACCAGGTATTTAAACTCCTCCACTTGGGGCAGGATCTCCTCCCACCCGGAGAGTGCACTCCACCCTTTCTTCCGGCGAGAACCATGGTCTCGGATTTGGAGGTGCTGATTCTCATCCCAGCCGTCACACTGCTGCAACCGCCTCCAGCGAGAGCTGGAGGTCACGGCCCGATGAAGCCAAGCAGACCACATCATCTGCAAAGAGCAGTGACCCAACTGTGGCCACCGAACCGACTCTCAACGCCCGGCTGCGCTTCTTGCAGATATTCTGTCCATAAAGGTTATGAACAGAACCGCACAAAGGGCAGCTCTGGCGGAGTCCAACCTCACCGGGAACAAGTCCCACTTTCATTGCCAGCAACGCGACTAAAGCTGGCACCGGTCGCATAGGACCAATAGCCTGCACTGGCAACCGTACCTCATACCCTCGAGCACTTCACAAGACTCCTAGGACACGGTCGAAAGCCTCTCCAAGTCCACAAAACATGTGTAGACTGGCTGGGCAAACTCCCATGCACCCTCCAGGACCCCGCTGGAGGGTGTGTAGAGCTGGTCCACAGTTCCGCGAACAGACGAAAACCACATTGCTCCTCCTGAACTGAGGTTCAACCATCCGACGGACTCCTCCTCTCCAGAACCCCTGAATAGACCTTTACCAGGAGGCTGAGGAGGTGATCCCCCCCGTGTTGGAACACACCCTCCGGTCCCTTCTTGAAGAGGGGACCACCACCCCGGTCTGCCAGTCCAGGCACTGCCCCGGCGTCCACGCGATGCCGCAGAGCCGCACAACCAAGACAGCCCCACAACATCCAGAGCCTTGAGGGACCTCGGGCGGATCTCATCCACCCCCGAGGCCCTGCCACCACGGAGCTTTTAACCACCGTGGCGACCTCAGCCCCAGAGATAGGAGTAGCCCACCCCGGTCCCTCAGACTGCCGCTGGAAGGTCGTGGATTGAGGAGGTTCAAGTATTCCCATCAACACAACGCCTCGAGTCGAGGTCAGCAGCGCCCCATCCCCACTGTACACAGTGTTGGACAGTGCACTGCTTCTCTGAGACGCCTGTGGATGGTGGCCCAGAACCTCCTCGGCCGCTCGAAGTCGCTCTCCATGGCCTCACCGAGCCTCCTACGCCCGAAGCTTCTTGCCTCAGCGATCGCCGGCCGCTCCGCTTGGCTCGATACCCATCTGCTGCCTCCGAGTCCTACAGGCCAAAAGGTCCGGAGCAGGACTCCTTCTTCAGCTTGACGGCATCCTTCACTGCCGGGGTGTCCACCAGCTGCACCAGATTACCGGCCACAGCACCGACGATCTTTGCGGCCACAGCCCGGTCAGCCGCTCGACAATAGAGGCAATTCTGTGAACATGGCCCACTCGACTCAATGTCCCCCGCCTCCCCCGGGGACACATGGTTGAAGTTTCCCGAGGTGGAGCTGAAACTCCTTCTGACAGGAGACTCTGCCAGACGCTCCCAGCAGACCTCGCCACGCTTGGGCCTGCCAGGCCTGACCGGGCATCCTCCCCACCATCGAGCCAACCTCACCACCAGGCGATCAGTTGACAGTTCACCCTCTCTTCACCCTGAGTGTCCACATACGCGGCCAGCAAGTCCTAATGACACACCACAAAGTCAATCATTGAACTGCGGCCCAGGCAGTCCTGTGCCAGGCATATAAGGACACGCTTGTGCTGAACATGGTGTTCGTTATGGACAATCACACAAGTACAGAAGTCCAACAACAAAGCACCATTCTGGTTCAGATCGGGGGCCGTTCCTCCCAATACGCCCTCCAGGTCTCACTATCGCTGCCCACGTGAGCATTGAAGTCTCCCAGCAAAACGAGGATCCCCGGAAGGAGTGTTCTCCAACACCCTCCATGACTCCAAAGGGTGGGTATTCTGAGCTGCTGCTTGGAGCATAAGTACAAACAACAGTCAGGACCTCGTCCCCCACCCGAAGGCGGAGGGAGGCTACCTCTCTCTTACCGGGGTGAACCCCAACGTACAGGCAACGAGCCGGGGCAATAAGCATTCCCCCCCTGCTCGGGCGCTCTCCACCAGGGGCAACTCCAGAGTGGAAGAGAGTCCAACTCCTCTCAAGGGAGACTGGTTCCGGAGCCCATGCCATGTCGAGGCGAGGCCGACTATATCTAGCCGGAACCTCTCGACTTCCCGCACCAGCTCAGGCCTTCCCTGCCAGAGAGGTGACATTCCACGCCCCTAGAGCTAGCTTTCTGCAGCCGAGGATCGGACTGCCAAGGCCCGCCTTTCGGCCGCCGCCCATCTCACACTGCACTCACCCTTGCTCCTCCTCATGGGGCCATGTATTAAATGTGAAAAGAAAAATCCATCCATCCATCCATACATTATCTAAGCCGCTTATTCCTGGTCAGGGTCGCGGAATATAAGAATATAATAATATATAATGATGAGAACGGGCTGTTCGGCCCATCTAGGCTCATCATGCCCTAATCTAAAGAGTATCTAGTACTACATCTAGCCTGGACTTGAATAGCCCAAGCATTTCTGCCTCTACTACCTGACCTGGCAAGCTATTCCAGGCATTGACAACTCTCTGTGTAAAGAAAAACTTCCTAATATCTGTGCGGAATTTGCCTTTAACTAATTTCCACCTGTGGCTCTTGTTCTGCTGACCCCACTTATCTTAAAAAATCTTTGGTATTTTACTTTGTTAATCCCTTTAGGAATTTAAAACCCCAATCAAATCCCCCCTAAGTCTCTGTTTGCTAAGTTTAAATAGATTGAGTGCCTTAAGTCTATCATCATAACTTTTACCTTTTATCAGTTTAGTTCCTTCTTTGGACTTTTTCAAGAGCTTCTATATCTTTCTTGTAGTGTATTCGGTGCCCAGAACTGCACACAGTATTTGCGCACAGCTCTGTCGTCCTTGGTCTGACAAAGGCATTATATAACATTAATATAACCTCCTTTGATTTATACTCAATTTTGCTATGTATCCCAGCATCCTGTATCTTTTTTTTCATCCTGTTGGCTTTTGATGCAGATAGGCTTTGATCAACTACAATTCCAAGTCCTTTTCAAATTGAACACCTACTAACTTTTCTCTTCCCATAAAATACTCCCTGTCTAATGTTTTTATTTCCCACATGCATAACTTTTACATTTAGCAATATTGAACGTCATCTGCCATGTATCTGCCCATTTTTGGATTTTGTTTAAATCATCTTGATTACTTTAGTCGATTCCAAACTGTTTGCCAAACACCCCAAGTTTAGTATCATCTGCAAATTTAACTATTTTGCTACTAATGTCCATATCAAGATCATTTATGTAAATAAGGAAGAGCAGAGGTCCCAGCACCGATACCCCAAGTGGACACCACTGCCCACAGCACCGAGGTCAGATTTGGCCCCACCTACTGTTACTCTTTGTATTTGCCCTTGCAGCCAATTATGAACCCACTGTGAAACTACTCCTGCAATTCCTACTGAATTCATTTTAGCAATGAGCCTCTCATGTGGTACCTTGTCAAATGCTTTCTGAAAGTCCAAATATAATATCATAAGCCTGGTTCAGGTCAACACACTTTGTAGCCTCTTCAAAAAGTCCAGGAGGTTTGTTAGGCATGACCTCCCTTTGAGAAATCCATGTTGGCTCTCCCTTAAAATACTATTATTTTTCAAGAATTATTCCAACTTATCCCAAATAATACATTCCTGCAGCAGGAATGCACATGCGATGCAAGTTAAACTGACAGGCCTATAGTTCCCTGGGTCAGTACGGTCCCCCTTCTTATATATTGGAATTATACTACCCTGCTTCCAGTCATCTGGTATTTCTCCAGTGATTATGGATTGAATGAAAATATCTGTCAATGGTTTATATATAATTTTCCCAAGTTCTTTGAGTACTCTGGGATATATGCCATCCGGGCCTGCTGCCTTATTTGTCTTAAGTTTTTGTAGTTTTTGTAGTACTTCTACGTCCCTTATTTCAAAGTCCTCCAAAACATTCTGTACCTTGTCTATACATTTAGGCATATTTATAACCTCTTCTCTAGTAAAGCTCTCCACAAAGTAACTGTTTGCAAGTGTGTTTGCAATATCCTTATTATTATAAACCAAAGTTCCTTCCTTATTCTTAATGCACTTAACCTCATCCTTAACTTTCCTTTTTCTACTACAATATTGAAAAACTTCTTAGGATTACTTTTTGCATCTTGGGAAATTTTAATTTCAAACCGCCTTTTAGCTGATCTTATTTCCTTTTAGCCTTAGCCCGCATATTACAATAATCTAACTTGTTTCTCTCTGAGTTATCCTTTTTATATACTTTCTCTCTGAGTTATCCTCTGTTCTTTTTTTGCCTCAAAATCTCCCGTAAAGATTTAGTATCCATCCACGGAGACAGTTTTTTCATCCTATTTTTCCTTACTTTGGGGATGAATTTACACTGTACATCTACAATAACCCTTTTAAATATAGTCAATTTTTCATTCACAGTTCTGCAATCTAGAAGTTTTACCCAATCTATATTACTTAAATTCTCTCATTTTATTAAAGTCAGCTCATCTTTAAAAATTCGAGAGTTAGAGGAGGCTGTCTTAACTTGCCAAAAATATCAAAAATAACTGCACTGTGGTCACTTGCCCCTATTGGTTCTCCTACCTCTGTGCTGAAAATTCTATCAGGATTGTTACACAAAACCAGATCCAGTATTGATTTCTCTCGTAGGCTGAGTAACAGACTGTACCAAAAGCAGTCATTGACCATATCTAAAAACTCCTCTTCACATTTGCCCTGACCTGTCACTATCTCCCAATAAATAGAGGGGTAATTGAAGTCGCCCATTATTATCGTCTCTCCTTCAGCACAGATTTGTTTTATGTTACCAAAGAGCGTATTTATTTATGTTACTGTCAGAGGCTAGCATACTCCTATATTAAGGCCCTTCTCACGATCTCCCAATAATCTAATCCAGATGTCTCACAAGAAACAAATGAGTTTATACCTGGAATTTCCTGCACATTAAGATTGTCTTTCAATATTTTCTATCCTTCCTAAACAATTTGTGCCCCTCTACATTATATTCTCCCCATCCGCTGCGCAAGCCATGTCTCAGTAATCCCAACAATGTCATAACCCCCATTCAACATCACAGCCTCCAGTTCCAAAAAATTTATTTTTTATGCTTCTCGCATTTAAACACATGAGCTTCAGAGCCTTACCACACTTACGTTGTCCTTCCTCCACACCTGAGTGTGCCGAACCACCTCTATTCACATTATGATCTAAAAATCGTTATTAATGATATCCTCAGATTTATTATACTCCGCCTGGTATCTTCCATCTGGGCAGTCTGTACTTCCCTATCCATAATACTACTACTACTAATTTCCTCCCTGCCCCCAGTCCCTAGTTTAAATATTCCTCCGCTTACCCTAAGCATATGCTGGCCTAATGCATCTGTACCCCTCCGGTTCAAGTGTAACCTGTCCCACTTGTACAGGTCACCCCTGTTCCAAAAGGAGTCCCAGTGCCCCATAAACTTGTACCTCTTTCCTGCAGCAGGTTTGTAGCCACGTGTTAAATCTCCATATAAAATTATGCTTGCCTTTTGCTAGCACGTGGTACTGGCAGAATTCCAGAGAAGACCACCCTGAGGTTCTGCCCCTTAACTTTTGTTCCTAATTCTATAAATTTGTCCTGCAGAACCTCAAACCTACCCTTACCTATGTCATTGGTTCCAACATGGACCATGACCACTGGATCCACCCTGCTCTGGCCAGGAGCTTGTCTGCGTGTTCCAGGAAATCTCCAACCTGAGCACCAGGCAGGCAACATGCCATGCAAGATTCATTTTCCCGCGAACAGACTATACTGTCTACACCTCTAATGATTGAATCCTCGACTACAATTAACTCCCCTTTTCCTGGGTGTCTTGGCCGCCAGGGTGCCCTGGGGCTCATCAGTCCTCCCGCTCACAGAGGGCTGGCACAGATCTCTTCCTGCAAGGGCTGGAATCGGTTGGACACCACAATCTCTGGAGATGCGCCTGCATGCGCGCCTTTTTCTACGCTGGCACCCTACCGTCACCCAACTCTCTCTCCCTACCTGCTCTAGAGTCTCCCCTACCCCGTCGCGTGCAGGCTAACTCTCTAAAGGGCATACTAATTAGTTCCTGGAACACTATTCTGGTCAATGTTGACATGATAGCATCACACAGTTGCTGCAGATTTGTCAGCTGCACATTCATGTTGCGAATCTCTCCCGTTCCACCACATCCCAAAGTTGCTCTATTGGACTGAGATCTGGTGACTGTGGAGGCCATTGAGTACACTGAACTCATTGTCATGTTCGTGGAACTAGCTTGAGATGACATGTGCTTTGTGACATGTGCATTATCCTGCTGGAAGTAGCCATTAGAAGATGGGTAGACTGTGGTCATAAAGGGATGCACGTAGTCAGCAACAAGACTCACATGGTAGGTGTGGCATTTAAACAATTCTATATTGGTATTAAGGGACCTAATGTGTGCCAAGAAAACATTCCCCACACCATTATTACACCACCACCACCAGCCTGAACCGTTGACAGAAAGAAGGATGTATGCATGGATTCATGTTGTTTACACCAAATTCCGACCCTACCATCTGCATGTTGTAGCAGAAATTGAGATTCGCCACACCAGGCAACATTTTTCAATCTTCAACTGTCCAGTTTGGTGAGCCTGTGCCCACTGTAGCCCTCACTTTCCTGATCTTAGCTGACAGAAGTGGAACCTTAGTGTGGTGCTTGCTGCTGTAGCCCATCCACTTCAAGGTTTGACGACAGCATTTCAGAGATTATCTTCTGCGTACCACTGTTGTAACGCATGGTTATTTCAGTTACTGTCACCTTCCTGTCAGCTTGGACCAGTCTGGCCATTCTCCTCTGACTCTCTCATTATCAAGGTGTTTCACCACAGACTGCGCTCACTGGATGTTTTTTGTTTTTAACATTCTCGGTAAACTCTAGAGACTGTTGTGCATGAAAATCCCATGAGATCCATGACCCATCAGCATTTTCTGAGATAGTCACACCACTCCCCGCCTGGCACCAACAATCATTCCACGGTCAAAGTCACTTAGATCACATTTCTTCCCATTCTGATTTTTGGTCTGAACAACAACTGAACCTCTGAGTTGCAACCATTGAGTTGCTGCCACATGATTGGCTGATTAGATAATTGCATTAACGAGCAGGTGTACCTAATAAAGTGGCCACTGAGTGTATATATATATATATATATATATATATATATATATATATACGTACATGCATGTACAATTCAATATTAAAGGGACTGGAATTAATTATATTAATCAGGAGGAGGGAAAGATTTGATTGGGAAATCATTGAAGTTGTATGTAATTCATTTTTGAAGTCACCTGCTGTGAAAAACATGTGAAAATCTTATGCAACCTAACTGCGTAGAATGATAGAATGCTCAAGACAGAGACATTAACACTGTTAATATTGTACAATTAATTAAGTATATTTATCCCTGAATTTAAACTATAGTACAAAGAAGCAGCCAAGATTTCCCAGGTTAAGAAATTCAATGGAAACCTGGCCTCCTTTTTAGTAATGAGTTTCTATAACATTGATTAACCATCAACACTGTATTTTAAATGATTTATAATTCAGTTATTAATTATTGATTAAGAATTTGACTATCATATTCATTTGTTCCCAAAAAGACACCTATGAAAGATTACTAATATGATGACTTGAGGGATGATTGAGAGTTATTGATTAAGTGGAGAACACTGCATCTAAAGAAAAGAAAACTCACTCTTAGTTTTGAAAAGAAAGTAAAGAGTGCTTTGAATGCAGATTACACACTATCACAAGCTTACGAAGAATTCCACGCGAGACTTTAAAATTTACAATTTTGTAGCCAACGAGTTCATTTTATTTACACAAATTTCCTCCCAGTGTTATATTCACAATTATCTGTTCTGTTGTTTTTTGTACTTTGTTTATCTTTCTTCGAGTCATGTTTCGTTCCGTCTGTTATCCCGTCTGTTATCGTTCTGATCCACTCCTTGTCTTGTCATTCACTTCGGGAGTTTACATTTCGGGATTTCAATCTTCGCTTATTTTTCTCGTTTTCTTCCTTCTTCCTACTTTCTTTATCGCACTTTGTATATATTAGTTAGATGTACAGTACTAACTAATTAATCTACTAACGTTAGGGATTTAGATTGAGTTACTAAAACTACTAATCACTAATTATCTCACGCTACTTCTGACTTTCGTTCATTCTCTCTCATTATCCTATCCTGATTAGCTTTTCACTTTCCCTTTCATACGCACGCATAGCGTTTCTCTTTGCGTTCCTCCTTCTAGCTATGCACGTGTCTGCCTGATCTCCCAGGTCGTTTATTGTATATTTGTTTGTATGTTTCCCAGTCCGTGTCTTTCATGTCTCCCTCGTAATTAGATTACGATTCCCATTATTTTCACCTGTTTCTCCTACCTCTCTCTCTCCCCAGTCACACCTGATTCCCATTGTGTTTCCTGTCTCTGCCTGTATATATGTTCAGTGTTTTCATTCTTCCGTGTCAGTATGTTATTGATTCTTATTCCCTGAGCCTACTTTTCGAGAAGCCAGTGTTTATAGATTTTTCCGAGACTACCCTTCTGATTACGACCCGAGTTTGCCTAGCGATTTTGTTTGTTGCCTTTCTGCCTTCCTGATTTCTGACCTTTTGACTGCCTGATTGCTTGACTTCTCTGCCTCGCGTTTTTGTACCTCCGATCTCTGATTTCTAGTTTGTGATCCCTGCCTTCTAATAAACGCTCTTCTGCTAATCCCTGATCTGCGTCTGGGTCCTTATCACGGTGATACCCCAGACCCTGCTGGTGGAACCCCAGTCTGTTCTGGACCAGCGTATAATAACAATGGTGAGATTGGGGCGCAGTTTGGTCATCTCAGGTCAGTTTCAATGGCTTGATAGGGGAAACTTGTGCATAGAGTTTTGTTTTCTCATGTGCAGATCCAGTCATGTATAAAAGGTGATGCTAGTCTTCTTTGACAGCTTCCAGATATTACCTGATACCAAGAGAAGAGCAGCGTGCACAGTGAGGCTCTTTAATCTCCCAAAACCTTTCCTATAAAGAAGTATGAACACACTCATTTCAGTAGAGCGAGATGGATGCCAGATAGGAAAGATTTACATCAAGGTAAGGTCACCCATGCATATACCTGCATGCACTTTGGACATTTATTGTGATGTAGTGATTTATAAGCATCATATACAACTCTCAGTATCAATCCCCTTCCAGGTTGCATATCATAAGTGGGTTTTTTTTCACAATGTCTCAGAGAAAGGTCTTTTGGCTGAATGTTGGCTTGTAAGTGAAGATTGCATCAGAATGACACAGCAGCGTCTTCACTCATCCATATGCATGAGGCTATGAGGTGACACAGATATGGCTGGCCTTAATACACTCAAAAAGATAAGCCATGAATTATTGACATCCTGAATGACATTTGCACTTAGAATCCAGGTGTGTGACAATAGTGTATGTAAAGAATATATGAAATGAGAATACTCACTTGCACTACCTTAGTATTCTAAATAGGCTATATATATTTTTGAATAATACAAACAATAATAATTAGTATTATTACTATTATTATTATTATTATTATTATTATTATTATTATTATTATTATTATTATTATTATTATTATTATTATTATCATTATTATTGTAATTATTATTATTTATCTCTATTCTAACTAAATGTACCACACTAGTTTGGGAAATACATATAAAATACACAGTTTTATCTTTTACATCACAAACATCCTGACATTATTTCAACAGGTAAAGCGGATGGAACTATACATTAAATGTCACATTAGTCTCAGTGTACCATAGCTAACCCTAACGTTTATATATGGCATGACCTGTTGTCGTGGAGCTACCCTTTGTGACTTGGAGTATTTTCACACTCCCCTCTGGCACACAACATTTTAATTTCATTGTTTAATTGTGGGGCGGCACGGTAGGGCAGTGGGTAGCACTGTCGCTGCAATACAAGAAGGTCTCTGGTGGTTTGGCCCACTGGGCCTTTCTGTGTGGAGTTTGCCCCGTCTGCGTGGGTTTCCTCCAGGTACTCCGATTTCCTCCCACAGTCCAAAGACATGCATGTTAGGATAATTGTAGAGTCTAAATTGCCCATAGGTATGAGTGTGTGAGTGAATGGGGTATGTGCCCTGCAGGATTGGCGACTGGTTCAGGGTGTATTCCCTG
>JAINUG010001175.1:0-29442 GCA_029706075.1 Aldrovandia affinis
GCAGACAATGAACCCACCTAGTGATCCAGATTGGAATAAGGTATTTATTTTAATTATTTTATTCATTAAATAATATTTACTTAACTACAGAATAAAATATAACATTATCTACCCCCTCATGGTCCAGTGGTTAGGATACCGCGATTCAAGCGAGGAGGCCCCGGTTCGACTCCGGGTGAGGGCAAAACATACTTTTATATTAGATAAAACATTATTATATATAAAACATTATTTAAAAAAAAAATAAAAAATGTATTTGCCCGGATAAAACATTTTGTAGTTACAATAGTCTATATCTTTAACCTGTTGTTCATAGGGTATTTTCGATAAATGTTCATGTTTAATTATATTATCACCTTTTTGCAGTTGCAATAATCTACAAATTTAAGTAGTTGCTCATAGGGTATTTTCGATAAATGTCTATGTTTAATTATATTATATAGCAGGGTGTAGGATTAAATACTATTTTGTTGTTTATTTTGCCTGGGAACTTTTACATAACCAACAACTGTTTTAACAAACACCCCCATTTCTGTTTTTGAAACTTTTCTACCACATATCCAGACATGTTTAACTCTAGAAAGCTTTAAAGACTAAGCATCTGATTTACATCAAATAAATTTCTAACAAATACAAACCACACATGGTCAAGCCATCGTCACTTTGGCGCCAGAAATAAAATCTCCCAGCGTGGAACAAGACACCCCCAAATGAACCCCCCACCCTACGGACTTTCCCATAGCCACCCCCGTTGTTTTAACAAACAAACCCTGTCTGTTTTTGAAACCACACCCCACCGCCCAACCACATACACACACACACACAGTCTTTAATTATCTGGTTACAACCACAAACCACAGATGCACAGAAAAAAGCTCATTCTGAAACAAATACAACTTTTTAATATATGTTGTTAGGGTGGCACACAGGTTACATGGTATAAACTGTTATTTGTATCCCGGAATGTAGAAACACACTTTCGATCAGCTCTGCCACCCGCGCCCAGAGCAAACAATCCAAACCACACCCAATGCGCGGGATGGCCAGTTTAGTGATGTTACGAGAGATGCATTCCACCTTCATAGCTTTCAGACTTGCGCAGAGCGTTGCGTATGTTGGTTTATTGGTGGCGATCGGCTTTGTCACCAGATAGAAAATGGTCCGCGGCCCACGTTCCAGAACTCCCACATCGCCAGGCGACAACCGCGCCATTTGGAGTTCACGCACGCCTCCGTAACGGTTTTTAAAGTCTAAAGCTATACCTGCTCCCATACGAATATCTGCACTTATACAGTGTCCCAGAGCGCTGGTCTCTGGTGATGAGAACAGATCACCTGTGATGTATCTCAGAGACATTGTAACCGTGGTTTTGTTTTGCACATAGAAAACACCATCTCTCTAACCCTTTATTAGCTGACTAATGCCTCACGTCATAAAGCCCTCCCCAACACAGCTTGGAACATGAAACCCAGCCACGCTGAGACATCAACCCTTGGAACACCTGGCGGATCCATCACGTCACACACATACACGCTGACGCTGCGTCTGTAAGCTCTCCACCCCCAACTTCCCCCCCTCCCTCGCTGAGACATCAACCCTTGGAACACCTGGCGGATCCATCATGTCACACACATACACGCTGACGCTGCGTCTGTAAGCTCTCCACCCCCAACTTCCTTCCCCCTCCCTCTTTCTTGGTTCACACGTTCATGGTGGTCATCGGACATCTCCAAAAGTACACCTGGAGGCCATCAATCATACAAAGGTCACAAAGGTTGTCATAAAGCGCACCCTAATAACTACTCTGGTGCTTGCTTTTCAAGCGGCCAGAGGTACTGCTCCCATACCTCCAGTCACTCATCACGCCCTACACCCCGTCCAGACCCCTCCGCTCCGCCTCCGCTGGCAGACTGACTGCCCCATCCCTCCGGATGCCTGGCAGCCGCTCGTCGCGGTCTCGCCTCTTCTCTGTCCTGGTCTCTCGTTGGTGGAACGACCTCCGCATGTCGGTCAGGACTGCGGAATCACTTCAATCTTCCGCAAGAGACTCAAAACCCACCTCTTCAGACTCCACTACCACTGAACACTGTCCTTCTAGCCAATCTGTTGTCACCACTTTTTACTTGTGAAAAAAAAAAAAAAAAAAAAAAAAAAAACCCTAACCTTTTCTTTCCCAATGTTACAGGTATGATACGCAGACGCCTGCAATTATGTCTTTTGCCGTTTTACTGCACTGATCTTGTACGCTAACTTTGATTGTTCTTACCTTGTATTAATGCACATCTTGTAAGTCGCTCTGGATAAGAGCATCTGCTAAATGCTTAAAATGTAAATGTAAATGTATCACGCCACTGCAACTAATCCAGAATGCTGCCGCACGTCTAGTTTTCAACCAACCCAAGTTCACACGTCACTCCACTACTCATCTCTCTGCACTGGCTCCCCATTGCAGCACGTATTAAATTCAAATCACTGGTGCTGGCATATCAGGCTGCTAGGGGAACCACTCCCTCCATCCCTCTGGGCCCCAGGCAGCCGTTCCTCATGGTCTCGCCTCTTCTCTGTCCTGACCCCTAGGTGGTGGAATTCATTTCTGCAATTGGTCAGAACCACGGAATCAATGGCCATCTTCCGCAAGAGACTAAAAACCCACCTCTTCAGACTCCACTACCACTAATTCTGTACACTAATGAACTGCCTTCACCACTGTCTACATGTTTTAATTAATACATTTAAAAGAAATAGATTAAAAATACTAACTTTTCTTAACCTGTGTTACAGGTATGGTGTACAACTGTGAACAATGATGTCTATTGCAGAGTTACTACACTGATCTATTGCACTAACCTTCAAGCATCTCCTTGGACTTGGCTTGAAGTTCTCCCTCCGCTATCCATGCTCACTGAGTGTGGTTGTTGATGGCAAACCAAGGTTGTTTCTCTGCCACAAAGAAGCAGAAGCTGCCTTTTATATGCCCTCCTCATCTGATTCCTCCATAAACTCATCAGTATAATGTGGACTTGCAGAGGTGCTGTTTTCTTTCATTTCTCTTTCCCTCTCTTCTTTTCCTTTAGGCTATAAATACACTTGTTTCATCTGTAGGCTACTTTCTCGACTGCAGACCTTTAGACTAGGCTTATATAATGCCTTTCTATGTTTAATTAGTGGATAGGATTTATTTATCCCCTGTTTCTGTTTAGTTTTGGCTAAAAATGTAACGGTAGGCTATATCGACAGACCTATAGGCTACAACCATGCTTTTCGTCTCTGGATTGTTTACTGCCGTAAGTGAATCATGTCATAAAGCACTATGCCGGTAGTCGTAAACATTGATTGTCGCAATGATCCCCTTGTCGTGCGTAACTAATAGGCTGTTTCTCCCTCTCTCCTTATTTTCTCGACTGACTTTTTGAATCAGTATTTTTTCTGCTCCATTGAGCTGCTTTTTAGAGGATGGCAATTTTGTTTGTTAGCTGCTTTTTATTTCTATTTTCACCTTACTGACTGAGCTTTAAGGTGCAGTGATCTCCTTAGAGATCTCTTTTGTGTGATTTTGAGATGCCCAGGCCTACTGGTTTTGGGTCTGGTGTTTGGGCTGCAATCCAATTTGTTTTTGTTTGTGATGTGTTTCATGTTTTTGTGTTTTTATGTTATTAATGTGTTCTTTTTTTCTACAACCTTTTCTTATATATATTCAGTATGGTCAACTAGCTTTTGTTTGAACAGTGTCAGTGCTGATTATTATATGATTATAAAATGGATAATATTAAAGGATTAAAATTATACATATGAATATTAGGAGTCTGGTACCTAAAATTGATTTACTTGAACATGGGTCACCTGTCACAAACCATCTATAATTACAATTTCGGAAACGTGGTTGAGTAGCAAAATTGCAGATACTGAAATCAAACTTCCTAATTATGTGTTATATAGAGCTGACAGATGTAGTAGAGGTGGTGGCGTGGCTACATACGTCTCATCAAACTTAGCCTCTGAATGAATAATACCTAAAGTAGAAGCAAAATACTTTGAGTGTCTTTTTGTTAAAATTGTTCTTCATGAGAATAAGTATGTCACTATTGGTAATGTGTATCGACCCCCAGCCTCACCTGCAGAGTCATCCGATTGTTTGAGTTCAACTATTAACTCTATTGAATCTAACAACGAGTTTTTAATCTTAGGGGACTTCAACAGAAACTGGTTAGATAGGTCTTCCAGCAGAGACAAAACCGTTTTTTCTCATTTGAATTTAACTCAGTTAATAAATGAACCCACTAGAATCACTCCCACCTCTCAGTCTTTACTTGACTGGATTCTTGTATCACACTCAAATAGAATTTTAAAAGCCTGCGTTTTATCAGATTGTTTCAGCGATCACTCCGTAATTTATTGTGTGTGGAAAATAAAATTACAAAAATCCCCACCAAAACTGATTAGAATTAGACAGTATAATAAAATGGACCAAGACACATTTATTTTTGATCTAATTTCTATTAATTGGGAAAGATTCCATTTAATACCCGATGTTCAAAATGCTTGGGATATTTTTCATTCAGAACTCACAAAAGTGGTGGACAAACATGCTCCATGGAAACTATCAAAAGTTAAGGGATCAGGATGGACTTACCATGGATCAGTTCTGAACTTATATCTCTTTTTAGGCAGAGGGACAAAGCATGGGCAACATTTCGTCAGACAAAGAAACATGCTGACTGGGAATTGTACAGACATTTAAGAAACATTATCAAAACTCAAGTTCGTAATGCCAAATCAAACTATTACAAAGAATGTCTTAATAATCATTTTAAACACCCTAAACAATTTTGGAGTAAAATGAAAGACATTTTTAATACATCAGATAAATCTTCTGTAAGTCAGTTAACCCCCTGAGGTCGACGGGAGCGGCGCCGCTCCCAGCAGCAATAAAAGTATATTACTATTTCTAATTTCGCGATATTTTATCATACACACGCGACAAAAACATTGACAGAAACCTTAGAATCGCGACTTTCCGATTTGAGCACTGGCAAATCAAATGGGATTTTTAAATTAGGTTAATTAGACCAAAAGTAAACCTTGTTTTTACTCTGTTTTTACCTTTTAGTAACGTCCCCTTCTATTGACATGGTAACTAGGTGCGAGTTTCGGGAGGTGTGGGGAGGCGTGGGGCCATGTGTGAAACGCCGGCGTAAACAACACAAACTGTCCCGACAATTTGAAGCAAGATTTTATACAGACATACAATTTTATTCAAGATGGAAAGATTTTCTGCGCTGCAGTGTTTGAGAGCATCGATGGAAAGCGACGAAGACAATAACTGACGAAGAGTAAGTAACTATATTTGATTTGCCATGTTATCAAATACTGTGTATTCAATATATGAATTCCGTGTGTGAAATTGCAGCGTAAACAATGTCCCGACATTATATCGGATCTTGTCTGTGTTTACGGTTGCGAGCTGCCAGCAACAGACGGTGTATGCTGATATTTATTTGATTTACCATATTTTCAAATACTCGTGAAAATATATGAATTCCGCGTCTTGTGAAAAAAAAAAAAAAAAATCAGAATCATTGCGGACTGCTGCGAATAATTAACGGGAGGATATTTAACCAGCTGGCATTCTGTTTGGCGCTTGGACATTATCTAGCTTAGCTTGATAATACCTATTGTGATTAATGTTTCTTGCCTCTCGAGAACTTGTTTGTGTGCTTATTGTGGTTTAGATTCCCAGCGTTTAGTTTATTCCGAGATTTTGGATACGTTTTGTTTGTTCCTGATCGTTGGTTATTTTGTTTTGTCTTGTTTATGTCTTTCCGTGTCTTCGTGAGACACGGATTTTGCTTTCGTTTTCCTACAGACGTTTAAAGATGAATATCTTAAACTTTTGATCATGTGCCTGTGCCCAATGCCAGACTTTGGATGTTGTCAAACTGGCTTCTGTTGGTCGCAAGAAATAGGCTACTCTGCAAGATGTTTTTGTCTGATGGCCTTTGACCATGATCTTTCAGGTGTGGATCATGAATATTCAGTAAATTAGCATATAGCCCTCCCACAGCCTGAAATAAATGTGACCAGTTCTGATAAAAACAGGTTTTTAGCTATTTAGATCTCATATGTGCTAAAACATTTTCACACCCTTACATAACCAAGACCTTGATGAACAAACGCACATTGGCAAAACAATTCGTCACTATAGTTTAGTGTGTGCTTTCACAACTTTTGTGACAGCAGAAAAATTAACTATTTTTAACTTGTGTGTTTGTAGATCTATTTACAAGCTGCATATGATACTGACCAAACTATTGATGGCATACAAATGTAGCTGTGATTGTCCTTCAAATAAAAATATTAAACACTTTGGAGTAAATGTGTGTTAAATTGATGAAATTGAGATAAATATCAGACCATGCCAAAATCAAAAAACATCGAAAAGCTTAGCACGGACCTCAGAGGGTTAAGAGTTGGCGATACTTTATTGTATGATCCCTTACTTATTGCAAGTGCATTCAGTCAGCATTTTTCCTCTGTCTGCTCTAATTTAATTTCAAACACTACACACATAACTTCTAATGCCATTTCATCTTGTCCCAGTTCTTTTTATTTTAATACAATTACTCCTACTGATGTTTCCAATGCCATTCATGATTTGAAAGAGAGCGGTGGTCCTGGGCTAGATGGAATTGAACCAAAATTTATTAAATTAGCATCCCATATTATAATTTTTCCACTGGCTGATTTGTTTAATCTCTCATTGTCAACATATGAAATGCCTGTAATCTGTAAATCAGCACGCATTACACCTCTTCACAAAGGAGGTGACGCACTAGATCCCAATAATTATAGGCCTATCTCAATTATATGCTCCATTGCCAAATTATTTGAAAAAAATATTTTTAATCAATTATCACATTAGCTTAATAGTAATAATATCCTTTCTCAACACCAGTTTGGTTTCAGATCTAACTTTTCCACAACTACTGCTCTCTTGAATTTCACTAATGATGTTTTCTCTGCTTCTGATTGGTGTCATCTTACAGGAGCAATATTTGTTGACCTCACCAAAGCCTTCGATCTTGTCGACCATTACCGTCTGTTGGATAAGCTCCATGCCATTGGGTTTTCCCATCATGCCCTAATGTGGTTTAATTCATATCTCCACAACAGGAAGCAATGTGTTGTTCTTAAAGGCTGTAAATCAGATCTACTTACCCAGCAGAGGTGTGCCTCAAGGATCCACTTTAGGACCACTTCTTTTTCTATTTTCATTAATGATCTCCCGTGTATTTTTTCTGACTGTTCTGCACAATTATATGCTGATGACACTATCATTTATGCCTCTAAAGCTTCCATTCCACAAATTCAAGAGTCCCTGCAATTTTTCCCAAAACCCTTTGATATTTTTCAGACCTGGTTATCAACTAATAAGTTACTACTTAATCAAACAAAAACATACTCAATGCTTTTGGGTGTGCGACAGAACCTCAACTCCAAACCTAATTATTTGGTACTAACCTATAATGATGGTAGAGTTCTTGAGATGGTTGAAAGATATAAATATCTTGGTGTGTGGATTGACTCTGCCCTTACCTTTAAACCGCACATCGATCATGTGACTAAAAAGGTAAATTTTGGTGTTGGTGTTCTGTTTCGCTCCAGGCATTGTTTTTCATTTAATGTTAGAAAGAGGCTTATTTCACAACTAGTTCTACCAATAATTGACTATGCTGACATTGTTTACCAGAATGCTTCCATAACTGATCTCCAGTCCCTTAATGTCACATATAACGGGATGGAATGCAGAAGCCTCCTCGTGGCCCATCCTGGAACGCTGAAGACAGAAACTGCATATCACAGTGACTGACTGAAGCAACCAATTCTGCAACCACCGACCGTCAACGACAGTCAAGTCCTCCAATGTCGGCGTTGGTAGTGACCTCGATTAACGTCGAGGCTACACCAAAACCAAGGCCGAGGTGATAGCTAGCCACTGCAGCGGAAATGACATCATCTGCATGCAGGAGACCCACTTGGGTCTGAAGAGCAACCGACCAACGCTACCAGGCATGAAACTGGTAGCGGAGATACGCCATCCCAAGTACGGATCAGCCGTGTTCATGAATCCCCTGCTGGATGTCAGGGACATCTACACTAACAGCTCAGATACCAACATAGAGACTGTTACTGTCTGCCTGCCAGAGATTTCCATCTTCGCTGTACAAACCACCTGCCAGCCCATTCGTATGGCCTGATATACCAACTAAATGCAGGAAGAAGTACGCCGTAGTGATTGGGGACTTCAATTCCCACCACACGAGGTGGGGCTATGATAACACCAACCGTGATGGCGAGCTAATCGAAAGCTGGATGGAAAACACAAACATGGAGCTGGAGTTGATCCACGACGCGAAACTCCCAAGTCCTTCAACAGCTGCCGCTGGAGGAAGGGCTACAACCCTGACCTGTGCTTCATCAGCAAGAGACTAGCGCATCTTTGAGAAAGCGGTGCTGAACCCGCTCCCAAGTCACAACATCGACCAATCTCAATCACTATCAAGCCTGCCATCACAAAGACTGAAGTTCCCTTTCGCCGCTTCAACCTTAAGAAGGCCAAATGGACTGAGTACAGTGAAGGGATGGAAAGAGCACTCCTGGACGTGGAACCTACACCGGACAATTACACCATGTTCGTACAGGCTGTAAAGAAGACTGCTTGCGCCTGCATCCCTCGCGGATGTCGAAAGGAGTACATCGCTGGCCTCACTGAGGAATCACTGCAGCTGCTGGAGTCCTACGAGTTCGGAAATGACCCCTTTTCGGACACCACCAGCGAGCTTGGTGATGCACTCACAGAATCCCTGGGCAGGGAGAGGCGGAAAGCTTGGCAAGACCTTATAGAGAACATCAACATGACTCAGAACAGCAAGAAAGCCTGGTCTACCATTCGGAAACTAAATGGTGATAAGATCACACCACCCTCTGTATCCGACACAACACCAAACCAGGTCGGGAGCCAACTGGTGGCCAACGGAGACGAGCAGAGACGCGCAGGGCCAAAGGAGAACATCATTCCACAGTCATCCCGGGCAATCAGCAGAACATGTCCATACTAACCAAGCCCTTCACATCGGAGGAGTTTGAAGCAGGACTTAACACCATGAAGCTGGGAAAAGCTGCAGGCCCCGATGACATACTGACGGAAATGATTACTCACCTAGGCCCAGTTGCCAAACAATGGTTTCTAAACATGTATAACACATGCCTCCTGACCCAGCGAATTCCTTCTATCTGGAGGAAAGCCATCATTACCGCTCTGCTAAAGCCTGGAAAAGACCCCAATCTCTCCAAAAGCTACCGGCCCATCTCCCTGCTATGTACCACCTACAAGCTGTTCGAGACTGCTCCTCAGCCGATTATCCCCTCAGATAGACGCTGAGCTTATCAAAGATCAAGCCGGATTCAGATCCGGGAAGTCATGCACAGGCCAACTGCTGAACCTCACCCAGCACATCGAAGACGGATACCAGAAGAAGCTGATAACGGGCACTGCCTTCGTAGATCTGTCAGCAGCTTATGACACCGTCCAGCACAGGCTGCTGATGAAAAAGCTCTACGACATGACAGCGGATGCGAAACTCTGTAACATCATAAGATGTCTTCTGAGCAACGGATGTTCTACGTCACCCTCAACAACAGGAAAAGCAGATGGTTCCATCAGACCAATGGTCTGCCGCAGGGCAGTGTCTTGGCCCCTCTCCTCTTCAACGTCTACACCAACGACCAGCCCCTCCCGGAAGGATGCAGCAGGTTTATCTACGCGGATGACCTAGCCATGACAACGCAGCAGCACACCTTCCCAGAAGTTGAGTCAACCCTGGAACAAGGCCTCACAGATATGTCAGCGTACTATCTGGAAAACCACCTGCGCCCAAACCCTGGGAAAACTCAAATCTGCAGCTTCCATCTTAAGAACAGAGAGGCTAAACGGGAGCTTGATGTAACCTGGGCCGGGATAAAGCTTGAAAACCACCAGCACCCAGTCTATCTGGGAGTAACTTTAGACCGTACCCTGAGCTACAAGGCACACATCCAGAAGACGAGAGCCAAGGTTTCCACCAGGAACAGCCTCCTACGACAACTAACAAACTCAAAGTGGGGGCCCACCCAAGTACACTGCGCACATCGGCATTAGCCCTTTGCTTTTCCACAGCTGAATATGCCTGCCCAGCATGGAGCAGATCATGCTATGCATGCAAACTAGATCCTATCCTCAATGAGACCTGTAGGATAGTGACCGGGTGCATCAAAACAACCCCTGTACAATGCCTTTATGCCCTCTCTGGCATCGCCCCCCCTGACATCCGCAGAACAGTTATCACGAAAGCTGAACGCACAAAGCAGGCCATCGACAACCGGCATCTACTCCATGAACACTCTGCTGTCCGGAAACGACTCGGCTCCAGGAGCAGTTTTCTGGACACTAGTGAAGCTCTGGAGACCACTCCAACTGATGCCAGGACTACAGAATGGCAAAAGCAATGGAACAGCCTCGGCAGCCAGGCAGCCCAGTGGAAGGAGAGAGGCATCACCCCAGACGAATGCCTCGCCACTGGTCACGACCAACCTTGGGCTGTCTGGAAGACTCTTAACCGACTACGGGTTGGTGAAGTACGGTGCAAGGCATCCATGAAGAAATGGAATATAACAACCTCCGATGCATTTGCGAGTGGGGAACCCCAAACAATGGAACACCTCATGAACTGTACCCAGGCCCCACAATGTACCGGAGATGACCTGGCCGAACCAACTGCTGCCGCGCTCGCCTGTGCCAATCACTGGAAGGATGAGATATAGAACATGGCCGGACACGAAGAAGAACATATAACAGGCTCTGTAGATTCATACTAGGTTGTTCCTTTTTACACATCATTGCACTATGTATGACATACTCGGGTGGCTTCCTCTTGATAAGAGGCGTCAATATCATTGGTTCCAATTTATTTTTAAATGTATCAATTTCAACTATCCGTATTGTCTTAAACAACATTTTGTTCCCTATACATCTAATTATTCCCTCAGAAGCTCTGACCAGTCTCTTTTTACAGTCCCCTCTGTTTCCAAAGATGTTGGCAAAAAAGCTTTTATGGTTCGGGCTCCCTCAGATTGGAATAGGCTACCCATAGATATTCGTTTGCTGACATCTTTTCGTGTATTCAAAAATGTAATTTTATCCTATCTCAAATCAGACTGTCGATGTTTCCAGTGATACAATTCAATGCATTTTTTTTTTTTTTTTTTTTTTTTTTTTTTATGACTAGGTTGTAAATTGTTTTTCCTGTCTGTTGTTGTCTGTGTTGTTTGTCACTGTTGTATCTTGGATTGTATTGTTTATGTTGTGATTGTTTGTTTGGGACCCCCTCTAAAACGAGATGGTTCATCTCAAGGGGTTTATCCTGTTTAATAAACAAATTTCAACTAAGTGAGGCTGTGTCACGGCAATATCAGTCCGGTGCCAATATAAGCCCTAGGTGATGTAATCCGGGTGAATATCAGTCGGGGCGATGTCATCGGGTGATGTCATCGGAATTTTGGAATGCAGTTGCTATGCCAACATGACGTGCTCGCATTCCTGAGTGAGAAAACGCTAAAGAATGTGTCCGGGTGAGAAAACGCTAAAGAATGTGTCCGGGGTGTCTGGGTAAGAAAACGCTAAAGAATGTGTCCGGATGATGTAATTTAGCTACGAATAAGATGTACAGCTAAGTTAGCTGCCTTGCTACGAACATAATATATGAAATATAATATATAATTATATTATAATTATATAGCCAGCTAGCTACGGACATAACAATATGCATTGTCTGTTCAGCTGCACAGTTAAATTAGCTGCCTTGCTACGAACATAGCCTAATATATGAATTATAATATAGAATTATAGGCTATTATAATGATATAGGCAGCTAGCTACGGACATAATAGTATCCTTTGTCTGTTCAGCTGCACAGTTAAGTTCGCTGCCTTGCTACGAATATAATATATGAATTATAATATAGAATTATAGGCTATTATAATGATATAGGCAGCTAGCTACGGACATAATAGCATCCTTTGTCTGTTCAGCTGCACAGTTGAGTTAGCTGCCTTGCTACGAATATAATATATGAATTATAATATAGAATTATAGGCTATTATAATGATATAGGCAGCTAGCTATGGACATAATAGTCTCCTTTGTCTGTTCAGCTGCACAGTTAAGTTTGCTGCCTTGCTACGAATATAATATATGAATTATAATATAGAATTATAGGCTATTATAATGATATAGGCAGCTAGCTACGGACATAATAGTATCCTTTGTCTGTTCAGCTGCACAGTTAAGTTTGCTGCCTTGCTACGAATATAATATATGAATTATAATATAGAATTATAGGCTATTATAATGATATAGGCAGCTACGGACATAATAGTATCCTTTGTCTGTTCAGCTGCACAGTTAAGTTCCCTGCCTAGCTACGAACATAATATATGGATCGCCTGCTTAGATGGCTAGTGAAATATTTGCTAGTAAAATAAAAATTGTGATAACACCATTATTGTTTCCTTTTTGTATAGGAGCTGTGCTTATATTGTTAATTGTTTTAGATTTTACATTGTGTTAGTGATGCTAGTGGGGGGAGTTCGCTGTTTCACACATAATAATAATAGATATATCATATATCCTGACATTCCTTGAGTAGCCTTCGCGTTTAATGGATGTAAATGCTAGCTAACGTCACCGACAGTGTTTATGCTCAACTCATGTGGGTAACGTTAGAAGAGTTCATTTCACAGATAACAGGCCATAACGGGATGGACTAGTTTGCTATATTAACTTACTGTAGTACCCACAAGACTTTCACCTTAGAAACATTGCCAAAGTAAAACCCTTTTTAACTCTCCAAGATGCTGAAAGATTGGTACATGCTTTTATTTTTAGCCGCTTAGACTACTGTAATGCACTTTTTACTGGCCTGCCTAAGAAGTCTATTAATAGACTCCAAATTATTCAGAATGCTGCTGCCAGAGTCCTAACGAAAACCAAAAAAAGGGAACACATTACACCAGACCTTGCTGCTTTGCACTGGCTCCCAGTCTCTTTTAGAATTGATTTTAAAGTCCTACTACTTGTTTATAAGGCTTTAAATGGCCTAGCACCTTTTTATATTAAAGATATTTTATCACCATATGTACCAACTCGAGCACTTAGATCATCCACAGCGGTCTTACTCACTGTACCTGTGGCCAAACGAGAAAGTGGTGAAAGTGCCTTCTGTTATGTTGCACCAAAACTCTGGAATACTCTCCCACAAAACATTAAAACAGCAGACTCAGTTGACAATTTTAAAAAGCAGCTAAAAACCTTTCTTTTTAATTTGGCTTTTAATTAATTTATTAGGTTGACTATACTTTTATTGTCTCTGTTTTAAACCTTAGAATTGAGTATGATTGTTATGTGTATTTTCTTGATTTTTATGTATGTATGTATGTATGTATTTATATGTGTATATGTATATATATGCGTGTATATATGTATATGTGTGTATATATATATGTATATATATTTGTATGCCTTACTTTCCCTGTAAAGCACTTTGAGCTACTGTTTGTATGAAAGGTGCTATACAAATAAAGCTATTATTATTATTATTATTATTATTAGTTTATTTCTTTCACACCCACCATCATTTTAAACCTTGCAGTGTTATTTGTTGTATACATAGCAAGCTAGTCCATCCCACAATTGGATGAGGTGGTGTAACATAACTCAATAATTTAGAATACTGTTGCTGGGATTTAAATCCATCCATGGCTATATTATACACAATGTGTAAATAAATACCCATTGCTTTGTAACCTACCTGCTACCTGTCCTATCTTCATGTCACAGCCACCCTCCATGTTTCTTAATCTGTTGTCAGTACCTGCCATGCTCTATACCTGTAGTTTAAGGGTAGTGTGTATCCAAGTCCATGGTGTGGATGTCAAGCTGTGGATGCTGTCAGGTATAGCTAGTAATCACAATTCACTGCACCATTTATATTCATTATTATAACTTCAAAGTTTACCATAGGAGTAATGATGGCTATGGTCTCACTAGCCTCTAAACCTATGCTTTGAAGACAACAAAGACAACCATCGTTTTTTTCTTGGTTCACAATTTATACGTGTTCACACAGCAATAATACAGGATCATTTTTTTAAATTGTAGTGTATGGTAGGTGGGTGATGGGAGTACATCTAATGACATCCATGCAGCATCTTCAACACCTGCCTTTAGGGCCACACCAACTACCTCCTACACCTTGGAAAAAGGGGCAGAGAAAGGAAAAGACAGAGCGGGTGGGGGGAGAAGGAGAAACTATGAGAGAAAGCTGTCAGTGGGCAAAACAATGGCCTGCTTCAGTGAAAAGCCCTCTCACCACGGCAAGGTACAGGCCTAGAGAGGGTTATTAAATTTGTATTGCCCCAGTGTCATCTCATCCCCTAGAATCTTCCTTGTACAATAAAACAGTACCCAGTTGAACATTAGGTTTTCATTGAACTTGAGAACAGGGGCCAAGTAGGAAGGGGCCAAGTACAGTAGGAAGGGGCGAAGGGACAGTTAGAAACTGGGACATTAACCAGGTACAGTCAATTAAAAAAATGTGTACCATGGCTTGGTTTAATACTTTACAATACACTTTGTGAAGTCAATCTGTAAAAAAAAGATGTACACACATACAATACCAATTCCCTCAACATATGTACAACTTAAAGAATAAATAAATACTTACCAAATCATATGATAATCTGTGAAAACACTAGAAAATAACTCTACAAGCAGTACAAACAAACTCACTCAAGTCTATGCTATCTGGCAGGGAAGATAAATGAAACACCTTACCACACCCCCTCCTGCAAGATAGCAGAGGCTCTTCTCCTCTCTCCCGGACGGTTCACCTGCAGGAGCAGTGGACGCTGACCTCCATAGCGTACGCTGGCCTGGCCATGGGACACCGGATGGAGCTGGGGAATGGTGTCAGATGCCCAACCTGAAAGCAGGAAAAGAGGTGATGTCGCATGGCCACCTGATGGTACTGCACCTTGGATGGATCCTCACCTCTGCAGAGAGTGAGACTGTTTGCAATAGCAAACAGCCCACAATCTGAGCTGCCCCTCTGCTGCTGGACATCTGGCCACTGCAAGCGGACCTGGTTCCCTGTGTAAGAGAGAAGGCCTGTTATCTCTGAAATGAACTCCTCGGTCGTGCTGTGACCAGAGGAGTCATAAACATTAACAATACCTACCTGGCAGCCGATGTTACTTACCGTAACCCAGTGGTTGGCACAAACATTTAAAATATGTACAAACCCCTGGGTTGTTGCAGGCACGGAGGACAGGAGGGCGCGGGATGTGGTGGCATAGAGGCCTCCTATATGGGGATGTTGTGCCTGCAAGAGAGCCTGGGAGTGGTCAATAGCACAGTCATCTAGCCAACAGTGTGGGTTAAGGACTGTACCCCTAAGGTCCTCCACCCTGCTCAGTGAAGCGGGGCAGGCCTGCCCCCGCTGGATACCTGTGATGACAACATCACTGTCATCACTGTCCTGGACAACCTGTGAGAACTGAGAAGATATAATTGATTAATAGGATGCATTTGAACATCTGTATAAACTAGGGCTGAGCCAAATTGCTTCGTTCGTTGCATTGGGATTCTTATTTATTTATTTTATTTATTCTTATTTCTTAATCTTGAGTAGTAGCAAATCTACCTGAAGTGTGTCCCCCTCCAGTGCAGAGCACAGTGGTTCAGGGTCATCCGAACACACCAGCTCAGGCCGATGGGACACAGCTTCTCCAGGGGGCGGGCCAGCTCGTGATCCTTAAGTCAATCCAAGAGTAACAAAATTATTCAATGAAACCATATTTAGCATAATGTCCTTTAGTGGAAAAAAACATTAACATATGACTCTCACAACATTGATGTGGACTTCATGTTAAACTTACTTTTCCGCAGAGGCTTCACTGAGGCATAGGGTGTCTGGGTCTTCAGCTGGTGGCCATCCAAGGTCTCCAACTGCACCAGGTTGTTGTCCCCGACCTCAGTTACCCTAAGAAAAACATGTAATAATGATCTGTAATGGCAAAATTGGATATCATCACCCTCTCACCTGAATTACTCTTAAAAAGCCTAACATTTACCGCTACTGAGTTGGCCAGTCTGGATCCATTGTGCGACCAAGTCTCCCACGCTTCCTCTCGTCCTTCTTCAGCACCTCCATGCCCGGGAGGATCTTGAAACGCTTGGTTCCCTTCTTGATCCTCCTCCGGTAGGTTTCGCGCTGTTTCTCCTGGGCCTTCTCCACGTTGAGTCGCACCTTGATCGTTCAAGAAAGAAACGCAGCAGTAGAGATTTATATTCTCTAAGTTGAGAGATACAACTGCTACAAGATGGGCGTGGTTGAACTTGGACTTTCAGATAGATCTATATGCCGTCATGCGCGCCATTGAGGCCATGCGCTCTTGAGGATTGCGCGCTTCAGGTAGGGATTCACTTAGCATCACTCAGGTGGTTGTTCAGTAAACAGTTGTGTAATATCTTTCACCTTGTCAAAGACCTCCTCATCCTTCTCAGCCCTGGCCTGGAGGTAGTCTGCAACAATGTCCTCGTTGATCCTGTCAACCTCCACAGGAGGAGGAATGTCGCCTGTGATCTGAAATGACATGGCAAATAGAGAAAACACAACATACAAACATTTTCATAGTTAGTGTTTTTGCAAACAAAAATGATAAGAACGATGATGATGATGATGATGAAGAAGAATGATATGAAGTTTACATACCTCTGAGGACAACCGTGGCTCCCGACCGTACATCAGGCGGTAGGGCGAGTACTTAGTGGAGGCCTGGACACTGGTATTATGTGCAAAAAGGATTACCTTAAGGTTATCCTCCCACCGTTCTTGGTGCCCATCCAGAGACTTTCCAATGGCCCTCTTCAGCGTCTGGTTGGTTTCGCTCATCCAGTCCGTTGGTCTGGGGATGGTAAGCAGAGGTGATGCGGTGCTTGGCCCCCCACTTCTCAAACAGGATCTGGTTGACCTAAAAAATAAAATAAGACAAGTCATTAGTTTTGTCCATACAAGAATGGCCATAACTGTTAAGAGATCAAATGTTTTAGCAAGTACTTGACCTTGTTCCAGAACTCTCTGCCCTGGTCCGTCAGGATGACCTCCGGTGCACCATGGGTGTGGAAGATGTCCATCAGGGCCTGCGATGTTGCCGCTGCTGTCTTGTCCTAGCAGTGTATACACACAGTATATATGGTACTATTATATTAATGCTTATGTTAATTTTCAAGATGAAAATTTAGATACATGCGGTTGATGAACTGGACAATTAGATCAAGTACATTTTTAAAAGCATAATCATGACCAGTTTATCATGTTTATCAGTTTATATCAGAGATCAACACTAAACACACAGATATAACACACCTGGATGGGAATGGCCTCCACCCACTTGGTGAAGAAATCAGTCGCTGTGAGGCAGTAGTGATTGCCATTCCTGGACGAGGCCTTGAACGGTCCGATGAGGTCCACACCTAGCATGCAGTGAAATAGTACTACCCTGATCCTTCCTCTTAGCAGATATTGTATTGTATTTGTATTGATTTGTTAAATACACTTATTGTAAGTCGCTTTGGATAAAAGCGTCTGCTAAATGACAGTATTGTAATGTAATGTAAATAAATATTGGCATACTCTATTGGACAAGAGGAAGTAAAACATTCACACTAAAAGAGAATACTGAAAGAAAACATGATGGGAAACAAGTCAAAAGTGTAGAACTCACCAATCATGTACCAAGGTGAAACAGGCTTGATGCTCTTCAGCTCAGGTGCCTCGGTCTTCACCTTCTCAAACTTCTGGCAAGGCACGCAGGTACGGACCTTGAAATGAACAGTAAATGCAAGTTGAATGAATGAATTAAATGTGTGGTCTTTGGCTGTGTGTAAAATATGATCTTGCTACAGTTTGTAAGCAAGATCATATTTTACACACGGCTAAAGACCAGACCATTCATTCATTCATTCATTCACATTTCCATCAACTAAAGACAAAATAGTTTTGCTTGCCCAGTTTTGCACATCATTCACGATGCCATGCCAGAAGAAGCGCTGATTGATCTTCCCCAGCATGCGCTTCACTCCAAAGTGGCCGGCGTGGACCTCGGTCAGCACTGCCTCCCTTTCCTCATTCGACAGGATGACCCTTCTTGGTGGCATTCCATCCTTGGGCTTCAAATAGATGCAACCGTCTAGAATATCAAAAATGGATTATAGACTGAGAACAATGACCAAGGCTTGTTAAAAAAGTACATTATTGCTTTATGGGTATGCATCCCCTGACTGGCTGGATACTATGGACCTGAGCCAGCTCGGAGGAGCTAAGACAGTTTGCTTTAGTGCCCAGATGTTTCTCTTGGACAATACAGTTTACAGCTATACAGTTCACTTATTTTGTGCCTATTTTTGCCTGTTTATTGCCAATTTCTAACTTTTTTGCCTTTTATTCTGTGTCTATTTTGTGCCTTTTGTTGGATGCTGCTGGAACACCGAATTTCCCTTCAGGGATCAATAAAGTATCCATATATATATAAATATTTATCTATCGTTCTATCGACCTTTCTTTAACAAATCTTACCCTGAAGCATGTATTTCTGTGCCCCTCTCCGGATAGAACGCTTCGTCGCCACAGAGACACCCTCTTGGTACTTTGCTCTGGACAGATAGAAAAAGATGTCACTGAAGGATGCCATATCTATTATTATTATTATTATTAATAAATGTTAAACAGCTAACAATTTTTATTTCACTAGCAAGCAAGCAATAAATTATTAGCTAACTAACTAGCTAACACTAGCTAGTGCTAGTGATAGCTAGTTAGTTTCAGTAAAAGACTAAACGACTAGCTACTTCAAAATGAATCACTAACACAATCTAAAATGTAAAACAATTAACAATATAAGCACAGTAGCCTATACAAAAGGAAATGGAAAAGGTTATCTCGTGTAGTGGTCTGTCTCCGACGACGTCTCCGTCTCTTGAGGTTAAAGCAGGACCGAGCAAAACTTATGAATGCGAGCTCGTCTTGTTGTCATAGCAGCTACATTCAAATAATTTCAATGACATCACTCGGACACATTCCTGAACACCTGGACACATCCATAGATTATATTCATATCCAATTGTCGGATGGACTAGCTTGCTATGTATACAACAAATAACACTGCAAGGTTTAAAATGATGGTGTGTGTGTGTGAAAGAAATCAACTAGTCTTGTGGGTACTACAGTAAGTTAATATAGCAAACTAGTCCATCCCACGTTATGGCCTGTTATCTGTGAAATGAACTCTTGTAACGTTACCCACATGAGTTGAGCATAAACACTGTCGGTGATGTTAGCTAGCATTTACATCCATTAAACGCGAAGGCTACTCAAGGAATGTCAGGATATATGATATATCTATTATTATTATGTGTGAAACAGCGAACTCCCCCCCACTAGCATCACTAACACAATGTAAAATCTAAAACAATTAACAATATAAGCACAGCTCCTATACAAAAAGGAAACGATAATGGTGTTATCACGACGATTTTTATTTTACTAGCAAATATTTCACTAGCCATCTAAGCAGGCAATCCATATATTATGTTCGTAGCTAGGCAGCGAACTTAACTGTGCAGCTGAACAGACAAAGGATACTATTATGTCCGTAGCTAGCTGCCTATATCATTATAATAGCCTATAATTCTATATTATAATTCATATATATTATATTCGTAGCAAGGCAGCGAACTTAACTGTGCAGCTGAACAGACAAAGGATACTATTATGTCCATAGCTAGCTGCCTATATCATTATAATAGCCTATAATTCTATATTATAATTCATATATTATATTCGTAGCAAGGCAGCGAACTTAACTGTGCAGCTGAACAGACAAAGGATACTATTATGTCCATAGCTAGCTGCCTATATCATTATAATAGCCTATAATTCTATATTATAATTCATATATTATGTTCGTAGCAAGGCAGCTAACTTAACTGTGCAGCTGAACAGACAATGCATATTGTTATGTCCGTAGCTAGCTGGCTATATAATTATAATATAATTATATATTATATTTCATATATTATGTTCGTAGCAAGGCAGCTAACTTAGCTGTACATCTTATTTGTAGCTAAATTACATCACCCGGACACATTCTTTAGCGTTTTCTCACCCGGACACATTCTTTAGCGTTTTCTCACTCAGGAATGCGAGTACGTCATGTTAGCATAGCAACTGCAGTCCAAAATTCCGATGACATCACCCGATGACATCGCCCCGGACTGATATTCACCCGGATTACATCACCTAGGGCTCATATTGGCACCCGGACTGATATTGCCGTGACAGCGGCGTTGATTAATGGGATCCACTTTGTGTGTGAAATGCAATGAACAGGAGAGAGCTGTTGTCGTTTATCATCCTAATTTTTAAGATGATAGAACTAGGAAAAAAAGAAAGAAAACAACAGCTTTGCCCAGAGACAAATCATCTCACCTTCTTCTAGCTGGTTCACCCTTCAGCACAAAAGAGTAAAAACGAAAAACATGAAAGGCAGAACTCAGGATTGAAATGTCGCTGTGGATTTATGCATATAATTTGTATTTCTATAATTATGCATATGCATATGATATAAAAAAATATATATACATTTTATTTACATATTTTTTTTAATCATTCAGTTTTGCAGAGTTCGTGAAACATGTACAGACAGTTAGGTTGTACAGTGGAATTATACACTTGAAATATATGATTTAATTAAAGTGCGTACTTCCACTGCACAGTTTATCCATTTTGCCTGATCATACGTTAACATATTATTCGTTGATGCTCTAAAAATCCAAAAGGTTCTGTATGGAATATCATCCTGTTCCTTTTACAAAATTATTTTCCTGAATATTTTGTGTTTTGCGCGCAAGAATTAACTAACTAATTTACTTATATAAAGGGAAAAAAACTGTTAAATATTTAGTTTAGCGTGTATAGCTAGAAGAGCACATCTATCATTTGCTAAAGACATTGCCGTGGGTATTTACGTTACGTGATTGCTCAAGACTTCTTGATCCGCCTTTCTATTTTCGAGGGTAAAAATGTATTCAATAACTATTTCAGTAAAAAAGTAAAATGTTATTTGTGATCATGACTTTGCACGGTAATCATACGTTTGTACAATTGCTGCAAATCGTGCTCTTGAATATGTACCTTAAACGGTTTCCTCCTTAGTTAGAAGTAATTGTTTTTTAAGAAACTTTTGCATTGTCAGTGCGAGAAATATCTCCCAGCTTTGTGCTGCGGTTGTTCGTTTCACCGTCTGACGTCAGCGCAGAACGCTGGGATGAAGCCTATAGTGTTGTCCACAGATTCTATTGGCTGATGACAACGTGACGTAATAGTAGTAATTCCAAATTCCTTCCTATAAATCCACGGTCGTTGGCACTTGAAGCAGGGGCCAAAATGGCATCAACTTCTACTTCTCCAACTTGCAGTAATGGAAGCCATGGCAGAAGGACAGGCCTTTTTGGTGAATGGGTTATTGATAATGCCACTCGACAGCAATTCTGCCAGAGTGACAGTGTGAAGCAATTTCACAGAGAGCTCTTGCTGTCTGAGACTCTGAATGATAGGAAAGTGCAGATTGAGCAGAATCTAAGGATTAAGACTGCAGCCGATGAAGAAGCCAGGAAATGTATGGCTGAGATCAGACGTGCAGATATGTTGGGCTTGGAGAAAGAGCAACAGATTGCGAGGCAGTGAGAGGTGGAGAAAAGAGCATATGGAGAGGACCCATATTTGATTGATTGATTATATTTGATTGATTGATTGATTGACCCAAGGCAACAGATGAGGGAGATGGAGCAAAGGAGAATGCAAGAGAAGTTATACAAAGATAAAGACATTGAAGAATCCAGGCAAATTGAAAAGCAATATGAGAGGCAGCAGTGGATGCTCAAACAAAAACAGCAGCAGGAATGATGCCAGGAATTCTCACATAGAGCATCTGGCGAGTAAGACCAGGAACAGGGCAAGAGACAATACAGTGGAGAAACAGGAGGAGGAAGACCGGAGACGTTTTGTCTTCCAGAAGGACCTATGGACAAACATGTGCAATGAGAATCGTGCAGCAAAGGGAGAGTCAAAGTGAGATGCTGGGTGAAGAGCTGGCTACACAGGAGCGTGAGAAGACCAGAAAAAGTGAATGAATGAATGCCAGGACCATTGCTAAATCTGTGGCTCAGCAGGATGCTACATTTGACAATACCCAAGACTGCAAGAAACAAATTAATTTGGAAATGGCAAGCTCCTTTGCCGCACACAGGGAATACAAGCAGAGGGAACAACAGTTCAGGGCAATGGAGGAACGACGGACTGCAGAGTACACACTCCAAGCCAACAAAGACGCAGACAGAGCCTACAGGGACAGCCAGAGGCTGGCTGGTGGCCCAAAGGAAGAAGATGGGCGAACGGTTCTCATCATTATGTATTCTTATGTTCTTATGAAGAGGGAGGAACGAATGGTGATGGACAATGCACTTCACCAACAGATAGCTCAAAAACGTGTCCAAGAACAAGTCAGGAAGCGCGACGAAGCAGCATTTGACCAGTGTAATTTCAAAGTGCTCACTCAGGAAGACCTGGAGTTCCAGATGTACGCCAAAGGAGTTATTGATGCAGCAGAAGATGCCAACAGGAACACTATCCCACTCCAAAGGGGTTTCAGGCAGGGGATCGGACTTGGGTTTGGCCCCATTTCTGGAGGAATCGGCCAATTATTTGGTTCCTGGTGCCAGACATTGTCAATTGCCTGAGTATGTGAAATGCACAGCCCACGATATGGGAAGATTAAACAGGACCGCTCAAGAGCAGTCATCCAGGACAAGACTTGGCTTCACATGGTGAACATTTAAGAAGAATATGTTGTATTGATTGTTGTATTGTATTGCATTGATCCCTCTCCTCAAATAAAAAGTTGAAGTTTATCATAGTACAAGATATTTTTTGTTAAAGTATTCCAAGAAGGGTCTGAGCAGCATACATTTTCCACCTATGACACAGTTCTGAAAATAATGAACATATGTATCATAAATATGATCAAACTCAGCTTTGGCCTCAGTATTGTCTCTCCAGCATACTACACATAATCAAGGTTTCTATAAAGTATCATTAGAAGAAAATGATAGTATTGTAGCGGCGGACGCCAGGGAATCAAGCCAGGAGATTTTGCTTTTCCATTTGGGTACTACTTCTTTATTATAATAAAGCGTGTAGCACAGGGAAGTACAGAGCATAAGCACAGAATCACACAGGGCACACTCACAACCCATTCAACACAATGATGGTTGGTCGGCACATAAACACATTCACACATCATTCTCAACAGTGTAAAAGGAGGATTCATTCCAGACATATGTGGTACTTTACATCAGAACGTGTACACATTTATTAACATAGCTTATAATCTTACGTTTAGCTGACCGCAAGGGCCTCTGGGACATGTTACAGTTTCCTATTAGCCACCTAGCACGCTAATCCCTACGTAAAATGGAGGTCAGCTAGCATTTCTGTAGCTAGGCTAGCTGACCCCCGTTACACTACCCCCCGCTTTAAAAGAATGGGAGCGCCCTGCTGCATCTAACCCGGTCTACTGGAACAAAGTCACCGAACCATGCTGGGGGTCTCCTGCATGTCAGGCCGGCTGTATACATTGGTGATGTCTGTGGTCGGGTCCCGGCTGCAGGACGACGGGGAACCGGGGTCCATTCCGCTGAAGGTGAGCTGCTGGGGAGCGGAGTTAAGCCCGTGGGCTGTGAGCCGCGGCGAGGTGACGAGTGCTCTCTTGGGGCTAAGGGGCATTCTTTGTCGCCCAGATACTGGGCGAGTCGATCGCAATGCAGCACTACTATCCGGCGCCTTAGTCGCTGTCCAGCTTTGGTGACAGGCCCTTTCTCCTTTGAGGGTTGAACACCTACACTTGTTCGCATGCCTGGAGCTTCTGACCCATGCAGCGTGTGTCCTAGTTTCTTTTCTGTCGCTGCTCCACTCCCTGCTGAGGATCATGAGGCAGATTGTGTACGCGGTCGAGGCGATCTGGTGAGCATACTCGAGCCCAGGTTGGCGAGGCAGTTCCGGGTCTGGTGGGCAGCCGAAGATGAGGCTGACAGGAGTGCGCAGCTGTTGGACGCTGGCGTGCACTCAGTGGATTCCTACACCGCTGACAAGCTTTCTCCAACACAGAACGCTGATGCTGCAGGTCATCTGTGGAGAAGGGCCAGATGCCGGCATGGGGAAGCAGCGTTTCCCTGGGCGACAACAACACACCGTTATCCAATCAAATCAGACCGAGAGGTCGAGAGGATCGGGAGGAACCAACAGGGTGTGTGCGTAACAGGTTGGTCGGTCCAATACGGTGTGCGCTGCCTGTCAGGGTCGCGGTTCTAAACCCGTCTCTACCAGACCGGCCCCGGTCGTCAGCCCCGATCGGGGGCGGCGTTTGGCTGTCTGCCCCAGGGGGAGGGGGAGGGTGAGCCGGCTCGGGTCCACCGTGAAGCACGTAAGGGAGTCTCCAGAACGTGGGTGGGGGAATTCCGTCTCGAAGGAAGCAGAGATCGCTGGCCTCAGGGAATTAGCTTGTCTCGTAGAGAAGAGCCGTAAGTTTGTGGGGGGAGGGTAAATCAAAATAAATAGAGGGTATTATTGGCTACTAAATTAGGAGAAAAACGGGCAAAAATCTGTAAAGAAATTAAAGTAAAGAAGTAAAGAAATCAAGCCCAAGGAATGGACAGTGCTGTATGTACAAATGTAAGCTGCGTAAGTTGCTCTGAATAAGAGTGCCTGCTAAACAAAATGTTTATTATTATTAACAATAATAATAATAAATTGTAATAATTATAATAATCTAAGGGGCAGAATTAGTGGAACACCACAGCGAGGGCCAGTCCAGCTAAATCCGATCACACACACACACACACACACACACACAGGGGAGCAGGGCTCAGTTTCGCCAGCACACAGAACTCTTCCATCAGCAGTTTCTGTGCCCTGCCCTGCTGCCATGACCCCAGTGAACACAGCCTGAGAACATCCTGCCTGCCCACTTATCCACAGGTGACCCAACCCAAACCAAAGAGCTCAACGTGATCGGGGCTGTCCGGTGATGACGTCAACATTCGCCTTTGGGCGGCCTCTCAAGGTGGATTTGCCGCAAGTAGGGTCGTCCACTCCCTGTGCTCCACCCCTCCACCTGAATAGCTCTGCTATATAAAACATCAAACATAGCAGTTCAATAGACCTGGTCCTGCAGAGCCGCAGGGTCTTCTGGGAATTGTAGTTTCTCAGCACTACCTGACCAATGAAAGCATGTGATCACACAGTGATCCTGGGTCTCAACTGGAGGATGATATTGAGGGAAAGCAAAAGCCAGCACACCCTGAGGTCGACTCCCATTGTTCGTGTGTACCGTGGCGGTTCCCCGACTCTGGGATTTGACCCTGAAACCTGCTGATTTGACAGAACTCATCGTGCCTCCAGGACCAGAAGTCAGAACCCCCTGTTATAGCGTTCATAGGATGAAACAAGTGAGATGTTATTTGGGGAAGGGCTCTCTCTCTCTCTCTCTCTCTCTCTCTCTCTCTCTCTCTCTCTCTGTCTCTCTCTCTCTCTCTGTCTCTCTCTCTCTCTCTCTCTCTCTCTCCCTCTCTCTCCTCCTCTCTCTCTCTCTCTCTCTCACTCTCTCCTTCTCTCTCCCTCTCTCTGTCTGTCTGTCTTTCTCTGTCTCTCTCTCTCCCCCTCTCCCTCTCTCCCTTCCTCTCTCCTCCTCTCTCTCTCTCTCTGTCTGTCTGTCTGTCTCTCTCTCTCTCTCTCTCTCTCTCTCTCTCTCTCTCCCTCTCTCTCTCTCTCCCCCTTTTGAATCCCTTGATTTTTATTGCCTCCCTTCCTTCCTCTCTTTCTTTCACTCAGTCAATGCGACTCGAGCAGCACAAATGGGAGTTTTTGCAAGCCGATTAGAAAGCAAATAAGAAAAAGAGATGATTTGAATGAGAACGTAATGAGCAATAACAGGGGAAAGTGACTCGTGTTTACGTCCATGTGGACTGTGGCTCTGGCACATACACATTCTGCTGGCAGTGTGGTCATCAGGGATGAATACGATTATTAAATGTCCTGAAGTTAAATAAGCATGCATATGTAGTGGTGGTTCTCTGTGGCTCAGTTGGTAGAGCACAGCGTTGGCACACACTTCCCACTGAGGCCACATATACTGAAAAATGTATGTATGGATAAAAGCGTCTGCTAAATGGCGTATATTATATTATTATATTATATTATATTAGCGGTGGAGCTCTGGTACGTGGGGTTAACATGTGAGCGTCCGCTACAGAAAGTGACGTCGATAAGAGTGCGATTAGTTCCCAGAGCAGAGACTCCACTACACAATGGGTTCAATCCCCACTGGGGCCACAAAAATGTATGCATTCACTACTGTAAGTCGCTTTGGATAAAAGCGTCTGCTAAATGGCGTATATTACAAAACACTGGCCCCTGTGTGTGTGTGTGTGTGTGAGAGAGAGAGTGTGTGTGTGGGTGAGAGAGGGAATGTGTGTGTGTGAGAGAGAGAAAGAGGGTGTGTGTGAGAGAGAGAGAGAAAAGAGAGAGAGAGGGTGTGTGTGAGAGAGAGAGAGAGAGGTGTGTGTGTGTGAGAGAGAGAGAGAGAGAGAGAGAGAGTGTGTGTATGTGTGTGTGCGTGAGGGTTTGTGTGTATGTGTGCTTGTATTCCTAAATAGCTTTTGTGTAGAAATGAGCTCACTGTTCTCATTAGTGCACACATACACACACACACACTCACACACACACACACACACACACACACACACACACACACACACACTCTCTTTCTCTCAAGCACAGATGAATGGTATAAATAAATGCTATATGAAGCAACAGAGCAGCAATCTGGAAATTAAACTTTAAAAAGAGCAACTTCCCACCCCATTGTACGGCCAAACATTATAACACCACCAGCTTTAAAATACCCATTTACTTCTGCATTATTATAAAACACTCCATTTTCATAGCAGACACTTTTTATCAGGAACATTCTTCTCTTACTATCCCATGGACAATAAAGAGAAAAAATGTATGCCTAATTTTTATATATATAAGCGCATAAACTTATATCATACACCTAGAGTAATGTAACTGTATATTTATTTGATTATTTTACTCAGTTATGCCAATAAGCGTAGCAGAAACCTGACCCTGAACTCACAGAGAGGTTCATCCTAGCCCAGAAGCGCAAGGGTTAAGTGTGAAACGATAAAACATGGAACAGACCGTGCACCTTGACCCTATCAGTAAACATCAGAATGCAAGAGTTATTAATGTAAAGCTTATCGAGAGAGAGAGAGAGAGAGAGAGAGAGAGGGAGGGAGGATTTCCGCACTAGATAAACATCCAGTGCCCTGCCCGAGTCCCTGTGGAGAAGGGTGTGCGTGGAATCTTCGCTTGTTTAATGAATCTCTTCAAAAACACTGCAGATACACGGTGTCTCTCTTTAAAATAAATCACTACACACTGAAGTCTTTTTTTACTTATTTTAAAACATGTTTAAATGTCGAGACGGACACAATGCGGGCGGCAGAATTTTTTTCTCTCCATCCAAACGAAGAGGAAAAGAGTGGCTACATGAAGTGAGACGGAAGCAATCTACATCTATGGAAGAACCTCAACAACCGTACAACACACAGAAACAGAAGACATCAAATAACAGGTGCATGTTGATAAAGGTTTAAACATGAACATGTAGGCCTCCCGCGTGGTCTAGCGGTCACAACATTCAATGCTGGCCACTGCGATCGGGGAGTGCAGTGCCATTGGGGCGGCAATTGGCTGTCCGCTCCAGGGAGGGGGGAGGGAAGCCGACACAGTTTGCTGCGCACAGGAGTGGTTCTGGGGGACCAGAATTACAGTCGATAGCACGATGAGTGCTGTCTTGGAGGAGGCAGCGCTTCGCCCTTGTCACTGCTGGTCACAGGACTACGGCAGCGAACTATGAGGGAGGAGATTGAATTAAGCAGAGCAGGTAATTAGCTAAAAAATTGGAGAAAAAAACTGTATCTGAAAAATTAAGTAAAATTTAAATAAAGTTTAAAAAAAACACTTTGATTGGTAACAAATAAATGTGTGTTCGACTCACATGGCAAAACAAATCTAGCTGTAAAATCATGTCAAATCATGTCAAATCATGCACGTTTTCAGGGCAAAGTTGTTCCAGCTTTAGCACGCCACACAGCAAGAAGGTCCCGGGTTCGAATCCCGGCCGGGGGGCCTTCCTGTGTGGAGTTTGCATGTTCTCCCCATGTCTGCGTGGGTTTCCTCCCACAGTCCAAAAACATGCACGTTAGGCTAATTGGAGAGTCTAAATTGCCCTGTAGGTATGAGTGTGTGAGTGAATGGTTTATGTGCCCTGCGATGGGTTGGCGACCTGTCCAGGATGTATTCCTGCCTCTCGCCCAATGTCATTAACATGTTATGGAATTAGAATGGACAGATTCAAAATTAATCATAATAAAAAGCAAAGGGATATTGAAAGGCAAGTTATTTTACTGTTTTGATGGCTCATCATGAGCATTACTCAAACACAGCATCTTAAACAAAGTAATAACTTTTGAAACTTTTTGGCACTGGAATAACAGCGACTTGTAAGGGATATGGCTTAGAAAAGTGCCAGTGTTGGCGGGCTGTGTAATGAATGCTCGGCAGTGCATAACGTAATTGACGTATAGTAGAGTACAATTGTCTACCAAATTGGGAGAAAACTGGGAAAAATAAAAAGAATAAAATAAAAATGTCATCGTTTCAACAATAAAGAAAGCAGTATAAAATTAGCAGAGCAGTTAATCGATGCCTCAAACCGTAGGCTAAGGTCAGGTAACAGCAAATTACTGCAGAACTGTGTTCATTAAACTGACTTACTCCAAGTGCTTTTTAAGATTGAAGTCGAGTCCTTTGATGCCGACAGTATCTTTATTCTGGAAGACACAAGGTACACTGGACCGACAGATTTTTCCATGTTCTTCTTTAAACTGAAAATTGTGTCGAGCAACGCCACAAACTAAAAAAGCTGACTTTTCTTCCATCTTGCCGCTATCAATGTTTGTCTGAGTGTGGGCGCGCTTTTTTTAAACGCATTTTTTTAACGCAGTTTTTTGGTTCTGTGCAGCGGGGGTAGTTTTAAGTGAGCTGTGTGATGATAATCATGTAGGCGTGATAATTTCATGCCGTAGCTTTAGTAATGAATATCAGC
>JAINUG010001176.1:0-29394 GCA_029706075.1 Aldrovandia affinis
ACTAAACCGCTAAATTCGCCGCTACATTAGAAAATGTCACGCCACTGCTATCGCTGCCATTGAATTGAATGGATAGCCAGTTAGCATGTTTCCGACTTGTTTTAAACTACTTTTCTGACCGATTTGGACCAGGAAAACGGCCTGGTTAATGAGGGGGCGTGTCAAAGCCAATACCTAGTGATGCTTTACACTGACTAAACCGCTAGATTCGCCGCTACATTAGAAAATGTCACGCCGCTGCTATCGCTGCCATTGAATTGAATGGATAGCCAGTTAGCATGTTTCCGACTTGTTTTAAACTACTTTTCCGCCCGATTTGGACCGGGAAAACGGCCTGGTTAATGAGGGGGCGTGTCAAAGCCAATACCTAGTGATGCTTTACACTGACTACACCGCTAAATTCGCCGCTACATTAGAAAATGTCACGCCACTGCTATCGCTGCCATTGAATTGAATGGATAGCCAGTTAGCATGTTTCCGACTTGTTTTAAACTACTTTTCTGACCGATTTGGACCAGGAAAACGGCCTGGTTAATGAGGGGGCGTGTCAAAGCCAATACCTAGTGATGCTTTACACTGACTAAACCGCTAGATTCGCCGCTACATTAGAAAATGTCACGCCACTGCTATCGCTGCCATTGAATTGAATCTATAGCCAGTTAGCATGTTTCCAACTTGTTTTAAACTACTTTTCCGACCGATTTGGACCGGGAAAATGGCCTGGTTAATGAGGGGGCGTGTCAAAGCCAATACCTAGCGATGCTTTACACTGACTAAACCGCTAGATTCGCCGCTACATTAGAAAATGTCACGTCGCTGCTATCGCTGCCATTGAATTGAATGGATAGCCAGTTAGCATGTTTCCAACTTGTTTTAAACTACTTTTCCGACCGATTTGGACCGGGAAAACGGCCTGGTTAATGAGGGGAGTGTCAAAGCCAATACCTAGCGATGCTTTACACTGATATAAAATATATATATAAAGGAAAAAATATATATATATTAAAAAAAATTTACTAAAAAAATGTGACCAAAAAAAATAAATATATAAAATATATATATAAAGGAAAAATATATATATATGTTTTTAAAAATTACAAAAAAATTTGACCCAAAAAAAAAAAAAATATATATATAAAGGAAAAATATATATATATTAAAAAAGTACTAAAAAATTTGACAAAAAAAAAATATATATAAAATATATATATAAAGGAAAAAAATATCTAAAAAAGTACTAAAAAATTTGACAAAAAATAAATAAATATATAAAATATATATATAAAGGAAAAATATATATATATGTTTTTAAAAATTACAAAAAAATTTGACCCAAAAAAAAAAATAAAATATATATATAAAGGAAAAATATATATATATTAAAAAAAAGTACTAAAAAATTTGACAAAAACAAAAATATATATAAAATATATATATAAAGGAAAAAAAATATCTAAAAAAGTACTAAAAAATTTGACAAAAAAAAAAAAATATATAAAAAATGTAAAAAGAAACAAAGTATATATATTTTTTAAAAAAATACTAAAACATTTGACCCAAAAATAATAATATATAAAATATATATATAAAGGAAAAATATATATATTAAAAAAATGTACAAAAAAAATGTACAAGAAAAATGTGACAAAAAAATATATATAAAGGAAAGAATATATATATAAAATAAATAAAAAAATTGACAACAAAAAAATATATAAAAAATTTATATATAAAGGAAAAATATATATATATTTTTTTTTTAAACTACAAAAAAATTTGACCAAAAAAACCCCAAACTAAACCGCTAGATTCGCCGCTACATTAGAAAATGTCACGCCGATGCTATCGCTGCCATTGAATTGAATGGATAGCCAGTTAGCATGTTTCCGACTTGTTTTAAATTACTTTTCCGACCGATTTGGACTGGGAAAACGGCCTGGTTAATGAGGGGGCGTGTCAAAGCCAATACCTAGCGATGCTTTACACTGACTACACCGCTAGATTCGCCGCTACATTAGAAAATGTCACGCCACTGCTATCGCTGCCATTGAATTGAATGGATAGCCAGTTAGCATGTTTCCGATGCTAACTGGCTATCCATTGAATTCTTTATATATAAAGGAAAAATATATATATATTTTTTTTTTAAACTACAAAAAAATTTGACCAAAAAAACCCCAAACTAAACCGCTAGATTCGCCGCTACATTAGAAAATGTCACGCCGATGCTATCGCTGCCATTGAATTGAATGGATAGCCAGTTAGCATGTTTCCGACTTGTTTTAAATTACTTTTCCGACCGATTTGGACTGGGAAAACGGCCTGGTTAATGAGGGGGCGTGTCAAAGCCAATACCTAGCGATGCTTTACACTGACTACACCGCTAGATTCGCCGCTACATTAGAAAATGTCACGCCACTGCTATCGCTGCCATTGAATTGAATGGATAGCCAGTTAGCATGTTTCCGACTTGTTTTAAACTACTTTTCCGACCGATTTGGACCGGGAAAATGGCCTGGTTAATGAGGGGCGTGTCAAAGCCAATACCTAGTGATGCTTTACACTGACTAAACCGCTAGATTCGCCGCTACATTAGAAAATGTCACGTCGCTGCTATCGCTGCCATTGAATTGAATGGATAGCCAGTTAGCATGTTTCCGACTTGTTTTAAACTACTTTTCCGCCCGATTTGGACCGGGAAAACGGCCTGGTTAATGAGGGGGCGTGTCACAGCCAATACCTAGCGATGCTTTACACTGACTAAACCGCTAGATTCGCCGCTACATTAGAAAATGTCACGCCTATGCTATCGCTGCCATTGAATTGAATGGATAGCCAGTTAGCATGTTTCCGCCTTGTTTTAAACGACTTTTCTGACCGATTTGGACCGGGAAAACGGCCTGGTTAATGACGGGGCGTGTCAAAGCCAATACCTAGCGATGCTTTACACTGACTACACCGCTAGATTCGCCGCTACATTAGAAAATGTACGCCGCTGCTATAGCTGCTATTGAATTGAATGGATAGCCAGTTAGCATGTTTCCGACTTGTTTTGAACTACTTTTCCGACCGATTTAGACCGGGAAAACGGCCTGGTTAATGAGGGGCGTGTCAAAGCCAATACCTAGTGATGCTTTACACTGACTAAACCGCTAGATTCACCGCTACATTAGAAAATGTCACGCCACTGCTATCGCTGCCATTGAATTGAATGGATAGCCAGGTAGCATGTTTCCGACTTGTTTTAAACTACTTTTCCGACCGATTTGGACCGGTAAAACGGCCTGGTTAATGAGGGGGCGTGTCAAAGCCAATACCTAGTGATGCTTTACACTGACTAAACCGCTAGATTCGCCGCTACATTAGAAAATGTACGCCGCTGCTATCGCTGCTATTGAATTGAATGGATAGCCAGTTAGCATGTTTCCGACTTGTTTTAAACTACTTTTCCGACCGATTTAGACCGGGAAAACGGCCTGGTTAATGAGGGGGCGTGTCAAAGCCAATACCTAGTGATGCTTTACACTGACTACACCGCTAAATTCGCCGCTACATTAGAAAATGTCACGCCACTGCTATCGCTGCCATTGAATTGAATGGATAGCCAGTTAGCATGTTTCCGACTTGTTTTAAACTACTTTTCTGACCGATTTGGACCAGGAAAACGGCCTGGTTAATGAGGGGGCGTGTCAAAGCCAATACCTAGCGATGCTTTACACTGACTACACCGCTAGATTCGCCGCTACATTAGAAAATGTACGCCGCTGCTATAGCTGCTATTGAATTGAATGGATAGCCAGTTAGCATGTTTCCGACTTGTTTTGAACTACTTTTCCGACCGATTTAGACCGGGAAAACGGCCTGGTTAATGAGGGGGCGTGTCAAAGCCAATACCTAGTGATGTTTTACACTGACTAAACCGCTAGATTCACCGCTACATTAGAAAATGTCACGCCACTGCTATCGCTGCCATTGAATTGAATGGATAGCCAGGTAGCATGTTTCCGACTTGTTTTAAACTACTTTTCCGACCGATTTGGACCGGTAAAACGGCCTGGTTAATGAGGGGGCGTGTCAAAGCCAATACCTAGTGATGCTTTACACTGACTAAACCGCTAGATTCGCCGCTACATTAGAAAATGTCACGCCGCTGCTATCGCTGCTATTGAATTGAATGGATAGCCAGTTAGCATGTTTCCGACTTGTTTTGAACTACTTTTCCGACCGATTTAGACCGGGAAAACGGCCTGGTTAATGAGGGGGCGTGTCAAAGCCAATACCTAGTGATGCTTTACACTGACTACACCGCTAAATTCGCCGCTACATTAGAAAATGTCACGCCACTGCTATCGCTGCCATTGAATTGAATGGATAGCCAGTTAGCATGTTTCCGACTTGTTTTAAACTACTTTTCTGACCGATTTGGACCAGGAAAACGGCCTGGTTAATGAGGGGGCGTGTCAAAGCCAATACCTAGTGATGCTTTACACTGACTAAACCGCTAGATTCGCCGCTACATTAGAAAATGTCACGCCACTGCTATCGCTGCCATTGAATTGAATGGATAGCCAGTTAGCATGTTTCCAACTTGTTTTAAACTACTTTTCCGACCGATTTGGACCGGGAAAATGGCCTGGTTAATGAGGGGGCGTGTCAAAGCCAATACCTAGCGATGCTTTACACTGACTAAACCGCTAGATTCGCCGCTACATTAGAAAATGTCACGTCGCTGCTATCGCTGCCATTGAATTGAATGGATAGCCAGTTAGCATGTTTCCAACTTGTTTTAAACTACTTTTCCGACCGATTTGGACCGGGAAAACGGCCTGGTTAATGAGGGGAGTGTCAAAGCCAATACCTAGCGATGCTTTACACTGATATAAAATATATATATAAAGGAAAAATATATATATATAAAAAAAATTTACTAAAAAAATGTAGACAAAAAAAATAAATATATAAAATATATATATAAAGGAAAAAAAATATATATATATTTAAAAAATGTACAAAAAAATGTGACAAAAAAATAAAATAATAATATATATATAAAGGAAAAATATACATATATTAAAAAAATTTTACAAAAAAATATGACCAAAAAAAAAATATATATATATATATATATAAAGAAAAAAAAAAAATATATAAAAAAATTACAAAAAATTTGACCAAGAAAAAAAAAAAAAATATATATATAAAATATATATATAAAGGAAATATATATATATTTTTTTAATAAAAAAAATATATATAAAGAAAAAAAAATATATATAAAAAAATGTACAAAAAAATTTGACAAAAAAGTATATATATTAAAAAAGAATTACTAAAACATTTGACCAAAAAAAAAAAAAAATATATATATAAATAAAAAAATATATATATAAAAAAAATGTACAAGAAAAATGTGACAAAAAAATATATATAAAGGAAAGAATATATATTTAAAAAAATAAAAAATTGACAACAAAAAAAATATATAAAATGTATATATAAAGGAAAAAATATATATATTTTTTAAACTACAAAAAAATTTGACCAAAAAAACAATATATAAAAATATATATAAAGGAAAGAATATATATATAAAATAAAGGAAAGAATATATATATAAAATAAATAAAAAAATTGACAACAAAAAATATATAAAAAATTTATATATAAGGAAAAATATATATATATATTTTTTTAAACTACAAAAAAATTTGACCAAAAAAACCCCAAACTAAACCGCTAGATTCGCCGCTACATTAGAAAATGTCACGCCGATGCTATCGCTGCCATTGAATTGAATGGATAGCCAGTTAGCATGTTTCCGACTTGTTTTAAATTACTTTTCCGACCGATTTGGACTGGGAAAACGGCCTGGTTAATGAGGGGTGTCAAAGCCAATACCTAGGGATGCTTTACACTGACTACACCGCCGCTACATTAGAAAATGTCACGCCACTGCTATCGCTGCCATTGAATTGAATGGATAGCCAGTTAAATGTTTTAAACTCTACGCCACTGGAAAAAAATATATATATTTTTTTTTAAACTACAAAAAATTTGACCAAAAAACCCCAAACTGCTAGATTGACATTGAAAATGGATGCTATCGCTGCCATTGAATTGAATGGATAGCCAGTTAGCATGTTTCCGACTTGTTTTAAACTACTTTTCCGACCGATTTGGACTGGGAAAACGGCCTGGTTAATGAGGGGGCGTGTCAAAGCCAATACCTAGTGATGCTTTACACTGACTAAACCGCTAGATTCGCCGCTACATTAGAAAATGTCACGCCACTGCTATCGCTGCCATTGAATTGAATGGATAGCCAGTTAGCATGTTTCCGACTTGTTTTAAACTACTTTTCCGACCGATTTGGACCGGGAAAACGGCCTGGTTTTTTTTTGGGGGTGTCAAAGCCAATACCTAGTGATGCTTTACACTGACTAAACCGCTAGATTCGCCGCTACATTACAAAATGTCACGCCGATGCTATCGCTGCCATTGAATTGAAAGGATAGCCAGTTAGCATGTTTCCAACTTGTTTTAAACTACTTTTCCGACCGATTTGGATCGGGAAAATGGCCTGGTTAATGAGGGGGAGTGTCAAAGCCAATACCTAGCGATGCTTTACACTGACTAAACCACTAGATTCGCCGCTACATTAGAAAATGTCACGCCGCTGCTATCGCTGCTATTGAATTGAATGGATAGCCAGTTAGCATGTTTCCGACTTGTTTTAAACGACTTTTCCGACCGATTTGGACCGGGAAAACTGCCTGGTTAATGAGGGGGAGTGTCAAAGCCAATACCTAGCGATGCTTTACACTGACTACACCGCTAGATTCGCCGCTACATTAGAAAATGTCACGTCGCTGCTATCGCTGCCATTGAATTGAATGGATAGCCAGTTAGCATGTTTCCGACTTGTTTTAAACTACTTTTCCGCCCGATTTGGACCGGGAAAACGGCCTGGTTAATGAGGGGGCGTGTCACAGCCAATACCTAGCGATGCTTTACACTGACTAAACCGCTAGATTCGCCGCTACATTAGAAAATGTCACGCATATGCTATCGCTGCCATTGAATTGAATGGATAGCCAGTTAGCATGTTTCCGCCTTGTTTTAAACGACTTTTCTGACCGATTTGGACCGGGAAAACGGCCTGGTTAATGAGGGGGCGTGTCAAAGCCAATACCTAGCGATGCTTTACACTGACTACACCGCTAGATTCGCCGCTACATTAGAAAATGTACGCCGCTGCTATAGCTGCTATTGAATTGAATGGATAGCCAGTTAGCATGTTTCCGACTTGTTTTGAACTACTTTTCCGACCGATTTAGACCGGGAAAACGGCCTGGTTAATGAGGGGGCGTGTCAAAGCCAATACCTAGTGATGTTTTACACTGACTAAACCGCTAGATTCACCGCTACATTAGAAAATGTCACGCCACTGCTATCGCTGCCATTGAATTGAATGGATAGCCAGGTAGCATGTTTCCGACTTGTTTTAAACTACTTTTCCGACCGATTTGGACCGGTAAAACGGCCTGGTTAATGAGGGGGCGTGTCAAAGCCAATACCTAGTGATGCTTTACACTGACTAAACCGCTAGATTCGCCGCTACATTAGAAAATGTACGCCGCTGCTATCGCTGCTATTGAATTGAATGGATAGCCAGTTAGCATGTTTCCGACTTGTTTTGAACTACTTTTCCGACCGATTTAGACCGGGAAAACGGCCTGGTTAATGAGGGGGCGTGTCAAAGCCAATACCTAGTGATGCTTTACACTGACTACACCGCTAAATTCGCCGCTACATTAGAAAATGTCACGCCACTGCTATCGCTGCCATTGAATTGAATGGATAGCCAGTTAGCATGTTTCCGACTTGTTTTAAACTACTTTTCTGACCGATTTGGACCAGGAAAACGGCCTGGTTAATGAGGGGGCGTGTCAAAGCCAATACCTAGTGATGCTTTACACTGACTAAACCGCTAGATTCGCCGCTACATTAGAAAATGTCACGCCACTGCTATCGCTGCCATTGAATTGAATCTATAGCCAGTTAGCATGTTTCCAACTTGTTTTAAACTACTTTTCCGACCGATTTGGACCGGGAAAATGGCCTGGTTAATGAGGGGCGTGTCAAAGCCAATACCTAGCGATGCTTTACACTGACTAAACCGCTAGATTCGCCGCTACATTAGAAAATGTCACGTCGCTGCTATCGCTGCCATTGAATTGAATGGATAGCCAGTTAGCATGTTTCCAACTTGTTTTAAACTACTTTTCCGACCGATTTGGACCGGGAAAACGGCCTGGTTAATGAGGGGGAGTGTCAAAGCCAATACCTAGCGATGCTTTACACTGATATAAAATATATATATAAAGGAAAAATATATATATATTAAAAAAATTTACTAAAAAAATGTGACCAAAAAAATAAATATATAAAATATATATATAAAGGAAAAAATATATATATATTTAAAAAATGTACAAAAAAATGTGACAAAAAAATAAAATAATAATATATATATAAAGGAAAAATATACATATATTAAAAATTTTTACAAAAAAATATGACCAAAAAAAAAAAAATATATATATATATATAAAGGAAAAAAAAAATATATAAAAAAATAACCAAAAAATTTGACCAAAAAAAAAAAAAAATATATATATAAAATATATATATAAAGGAAATATATATATATTTTTTTAATAAAAATATATATAAAGGAAAAAAAATATATATAAAAAAATGTACAAAAAAATTTGACAAAAAAGTATATATATTAAAAAAGAATTACTAAAACATTTGACCAAAAAAAAAAAATATATATATATATAAAGGAAAAATATATATATAAAAAAATGTACAAGAAAAATGTGACAAAAAAATATAAATAAAGAAAAGAATATATATTTAAAAAAATAAAAAATTGACAACAAAAAATATATAAAATGTATATATAAAGGAAAAAAAAAATATATATTTTTTTAAACTACAAAAAAATTTGACCAAAAAAAACAATATATAAAAAATATATATAAAGGAAAGAATATATATATATAAAGGAAAGAAAAATTAAAATAAAAAAATTTGACAACAAAAAAAATAAAAAAAAATATATATATAAAGGAAAAATATATATATATTTTACTTTTGACAAAAAACAAAAATATATATAAAAATATATATAAAGGAAAAAAATATCTAAAAAAAAAAAACTAAAAAAACCGCTAGAAAAAAAAATATATATAAAAAATGTAAAAGAAACAAAGTATATATTTTAAAAAAAAAAATACTAAAACATTTGACCTGAAAAATAATAATATATAAAATATATATATAAAGGAAAAATATATATATTAAAAAAAGTACAAAGCCAAAAAAATGTACAAGAAAATGTGACAAAAAAATATATTATAAAGGAAAGAATATATATATAAAATAAATTAAAAAAATTGACAACAAAAAAATATATAAAAAATTTATATATAAAGGAAAAATATATATATATTTTTTTAAACTACAAAAAAATTTGACCAAAAAACCCCAAACTAAACCGCTAGATTCGCCGCTACATTAGAAAATGTCACGCCGATGCTATCGCTGCCATTGAATTGAATGGATAGCCAGTTAGCATGTTTCCGACTTGTTTTAAATTACTTTTCCGACCGATTTGGACTGGGAAAACGGCCTGGTTAATGAGGGGGCGTGTCAAAGCCAATACCTAGCGATGCTTTACACTGACTAAACCGCTAGATTCGCCGCTACATTAGAAAATGTCACGCCACTGCTATCGCTGCCATTGAATTGAATGGATAGCCAGTTAGCATGTTTCCGACTTGTTTTAAACTACTTTTCCGACCGATTTGGACCGGGAAAACGGCCTGGTTAATGAGGGGGCGTGTCAAAGCCAATACCTAGTGATGCTTTACACTGACTAAACCGCTAGATTCGCCGCTACATTAGAAAATGTCACGCCGCTGCTATCGCTGCTATTGAATTGAATGGATAGCCAGTTAGCATGTTTCCGACTTGTTTTAAACTACTTTTCCGACCGATTTGGACCGGGAAAACGGCCTGGTTAATGAGGGGGCGTGTCAAAGCCAATACCTAGTGATGCTTTACACTGACTACACCGCTAAATTCGTTTCCGCTACATTAGAAAATGTCACGCCACTGCTATCGCTGCCATTGAATTGAATGGATAGCCAGTTAGCATGTTTCCGACTTGTTTTAAACTACTTTTCTGACCGATTTGGACCAGGAAAACGGCCTGGTTAATGAGGGCGTGTCAAAGCCAATACCTAGTGATGCTTTACACTGACTAAACCGCTAGATTCGCCGCTACATTAGAAAATGTCACGCCACTGCTATCGCTGCCATTGAATTGAATCTATAGCCAGTTAGCATGTTTCCAACTTGTTTTAAACTACTTTTCCGACCGATTTGGACCGGGAAAATGGCCTGGTTAATGAGGGGCGTGTCAAAGCCAATACCTAGCGATGCTTTACACTGACTAAACCGCTAGATTCGCCGCTACATTAGAAAATGTCACGTCGCTGCTATCGCTGCCATTGAATTGAATGGATAGCCAGTTAGCATGTTTCCAACTTGTTTTAAACTACTTTTCCGACCGATTTGGACCGGGAAAACGGCCTGGTTAATGAGGGGGTGTCAAAGCCAATACCTAGCGATGCTTTACACTGATATAAAATATATATATAAAGGAAAAATATATATATATTAAAAAAATTTACTAAAAAAATGTGACAAAAAAATAAATATATAAAAATATATATAAAGGAAAAATATATATATATATTTAAAAAATGTACAAAAAAATGTGACAAAAAAATAAAATAATAAATATATATATAAAGGAAAAATATACATATATTAAAAAAATTTACAAAAAAATATGACCAAAAAAAAAATATATATATATATATAAAGGAAAAAAAAAATATATAAAAAAATTACCAAAAAATTTGACCAAGAAAAAAAAATATATATATATAATATATAAAGGAAATATATATATATTTTTTTAATAAAAAATATATATAAAGGAAAAAAATATATATATAAAAAAATGTACAAAAAATTTGACAAAAAAAGTATATATATAAAAAAGAATTACTAAAACATTTGACAAAAAAAAAAAATATATATATATATATAAAGGAAAAATATATATATAAAAAAATGTACAAGAAAAATGTGACAAAAAAATATATATAAAGGAAAGAATATATATATTAAAAAAAAAAAAAAATTGACAACAAAAAATATATAAAATGTATATATAAAGGAAAAAAAATATATATTTTTTTTAAACTACAAAAAAATTTGACCAAAAAAAAACAATATATAAAAAATATATATAAAGGAAAAATATATATATATGTTTTTAAAAATTACAAAAAATTTGACCCAAAAAAAAAAAAAAAAAATATATATATAAAGGAAAAATATATATATATTAAAAAAGTACTAAAAAATTTGACAAAAACAAAAATATATATAAAATATATATATAAAGGAAAAAAAATATCTAAAAAAGTACTAAAAAATTTGACAAAAAAAAATATATATAAAAATGTAAAAAGAAACAAAGTATATATATTTTTAAAAAAATACTAAAACATTTGACCCAAAAATAATAATATATAAAATATATATATAAAAGAAAAATATATATATTAAAAAAAAGTACAAAAAAATGTACAAGAAAAATGTGACAAAAAAATATATATAAAGGAAAGAATATATATATAAAATAAATAAAAAAATTGACAACAAAAAAATATATAAAAATTTATATATAAAGGAAAAAATATATATATAGTTTTTTTTAAACTACAAAAAAATTTGACCAAAAAACCCCAAACTAAACCGCTAGATTCGCCGCTACATTAGAAAATGTCACGCCGATGCTATCGCTGCCATTGAATTGAATGGATAGCCAGTTAGCATGTTTCCGACTTGTTTTAAATTACTTTTCCGACCGATTTGGACTGGGAAAACGGCCTGGTTAATGAGGGGGCATGTCAAAGCCAATACCTAGCGATGCTTTACACTGACTAAACCGCTAGATTCGCCGCTACATTAGAAAATGTCACGCCACTGCTATCGCTGCCATTGAATTGAATGGATAGCCAGTTAGCATGTTTCCGACTTGTTTTAAACTACTTTTCCGACCGATTTGGACGGGAAAACGGCCTGGTTAATGAGGGGCGTGTCAAAGCCAATACCTAGTGATGCTTTACACTGACTAAACCGCTAGATTCGCCGCTACATTAGAAAATGTCACGCCACTGCTATCGCTGCCATTGAATTGAATGGATAGCCAGTTAGCATGTTTCCGACTTGTTTTAAACTACTTTTCCGACCGATTTGGACCGGGAAAACGGCCTGGTTAATGAGGGGGCGTGTCAAAGCCAATACCTAGTGATGCTTTACACTGACTAAACCGCTAGATTCGCCGCTACATTACAAAATGTCACGCCGCTGCTATCGCTGCCATTGAATTGAATGGATAGCCAGTTAGCATGTTTCCAACTTGTTTTAAACTACTTTTCCGACCGATTTGGATCGGGAAAATGGCCTGGTTAATGAGGGGGAGTGTCAAAGCCAATACCTAGCGATGCTTTACACTGACTAAACCACTAGATTCGCCGCTACATTAGAAAATGTCACGCCGCTGCTATCGCTGCCATTGAATTGAATGGATAGCCAGTTAGCATGTTTCCGACTTGTTTTAAACGACTTTTCCGACCGATTTGGACCGGGAAAACTGCCTGGTTAATGAGGGGGAGTGTCAAAGCCAATACCTAGCGATGCTTTACACTGACTACACCGCTAGATTCGCCGCTACATTAGAAAATGTCACGTCGCTGCTATCGCTGCCATTGAATTGAATGGATAGCCAGTTAGCATGTTTCCGACTTGTTTTAAACTACTTTTCCGACCGATTTGGACCGGGAAAACGGCCTGGTTAATGAGGGGGCGTGTCAAAGCCAATACCTAGTGATGCTTTACACTGACTAAACCGCTAGATTCGCCGCTACATTAGAAAATGTCACGCCACTGCTATCGCTGCCATTGAATTGAATGGATAGCCAGTTAGCATGTTTCCGACTTGTTTTAAACTACTTTTCTGACCGATTTGGACCAGGAAAACGGCCTGGTTAATGAGGGGGCGTGTCAAAGCCAATACCTAGTGATGCTTTACACTGACTAAACCGCTAGATTCGCCGCTACATTAGAAAATGTCACGCCGCTGCTATCGCTGCCATTGAATTGAATGGATAGCCAGTTAGCATGTTTCCGACTTGTTTTAAACTACTTTTCCGACCGATTTGGACCGGGAAAACGGCCTGGTTAATGAGGGGCGTGTCAAAGCCAATACCTAGTGATGCTTTACACTGACTAAACCGCTAAATTCGCCGCTACATTAGAAAATGTCACGCCACTGCTATCGCTGCCATTGAATTGAATGGATAGCCAGTTAGCATGTTTCCGACTTGTTTTAAACTACTTTTCTGACCGATTTGGACCAGGAAAACGGCCTGGTTAATGAGGGGGCGTGTCAAAGCCAATACCTAGTGATGCTTTACACTGACTAAACCGCTAGATTCGCCGCTACATTAGAAAATGTCACGTCGCTGCTATCGCTGCCATTGAATTGAATGGATAGCCAGTTAGCATGTTTCCAACTTGTTTTAAACTACTTTTCCGACCGATTTGGACCGGGAAAACGGCCTGGTTAATGAGGGGGCGTGTCAAAGCCAATACCTAGTGATGCTTTACACTGACTAAACCGCTAGATTCGCCGCTACATTAGAAAATGTCACGCCGCTGCTATCGCTGCCATTGAATTGAATGGATAGCCAGTTAGCATGTTTCCGACTTGTTTTAAACTACTTTTCCGACCGATTTGGACCGGGAAAACGGCCTGGTTAATGAGGGGGAGTGTCAAAGCCAATACCTAGCGATGCTTTACACTGATATAAAATATATATATAAAGGAAAAATATATATATATTAAAAAAAATTTACTAAAAAAATGTGACAAAAAAATAAATATATAAAATATATATATAAAAGAAAAATTTGACAAACAATAATAATATATATAATATATATATAAAGGAAATATATATATATATTTTTAAAACAATTACAAAAAAAAAAAAAAAAAAAAAAACATATAAAATATATATATAAAGGAAAAATATATATATATAAAAAAATGTACAAAAAAATGTGACAAAAAAAAATAAATATATAAAATATATATATAAAGGAAAAATATATATATATATTAAAAAAATGTACAAAAAAAATGTGACAAAAAAATAAAATAATAATATATATATAAAGGAAAAATATACATATATTAAAAAAATTTACAAAAAATATGACCAAAAAAAAATATATATATATATATAAAGGAAAAAAATATATATAAAAAAATTACCAAAAAATTTGACCAAGAAAAAAAATATATATATTAATTATATATATAAAGGAAAATATATATATATTTTTTTAATAAAAAATATATATAAAGGAAAAAAATATATATATAAAAAAATGTACAAAAAAATTTGACAAAAAAAGTACATATATTAAAAAAAAAATTACTAAAACATTTGACAAAAAAAAAATAAATATATATATATAAAGGAAAAATATATATATAAAAAAAATGTACAAGAAAAATGTGACAAAAAAATATATATAAAGGAAAGAATATATATATTCAAAAAAATAAAAAATTGACAACAAAAAAATATATAAAATGTATATATAAAGGAAAAAAATATATATATATTTTTTTAAACTACTAAAAAAATTTGACCAAAAAAAAACAATATATAAAATATATATATAAAGGAAAAAAATATATATATTTTTTTTTAAATTACAAAAAAATTTGACCCAAAAAAAAAAATATAAAATATATATATAAAGGAAAAATATATATATATATAAAAAATGTACTAAAAATTTGACAAAAACAAAAATATATATAAAATATATATATAAAAGAAAAAAAATATCTAAAAAAAAAAAGTACTAAAAATTTGACAAAAAAAAATATATATAAAAATGTAAAAAGAAACAAAGTATATATATTTTAAAAAAAATACTAAAACATTTGACCAAAAAATAATATTATATAAAATATATATATAAAGGAAAAATATATATATTAAAAAAATGTACAAAAAAATTTACAAGAAAAATGTGACAAAAAATATATATAAAGGAAAAATATATATATATAAAAAAAAAAAAAAAATTGACAACAAAAAAATATATAAAATGTATATATAAAGAAAAATATATATATATATTTTTTTAAACTACAAAAAATTTGACCAAAAAAAATATATATATAGAAAATATATATATAAAGGAAAAATATATATATATATTTTTTCAAACTAAAAAAAATTTGACCAAAAAAACCCAAAACTAAACCGCTAGATTCGCCGCTACATTACAAAATGTCACGCCGATGCTATCGCTGCCATTGAATTGAATGGATAGCCAGTTAGCATGTTTCCGACTTGTTTTAAACTACTTTTCCGACCGATTTGGACCGGGAAAACGGCCTGGTTAATGAGGGGAGTGTCAAAGCCAATACCTAGCGATGCTTTACACTGACTAAACCACTAGATTCGCCGCTACATTACAAAATGTCATGCCGATGCTATCGCTGCCATTGAATTGAATGGATAGCCAGTTAGCATGTTTCCGACTTGTTTTAAACTACTTTTCCGACCGATTTGGACCGGGAAAACGGCCTGGTTAATGAGGGGGAGTGTCAAAGCCAATACCTAGCGATGCTTTACACTGACTAAACCGCTAGATTCGCCGCTACATTAGAAAATGTCACGCCGCTGCTATCGCTGCCATTGAATTGAATGGATAGCCAGTTAGCATGTTTCCGACTTGTTTTAAACTACTTTTCCGACCGATTAGGACCGGGAAAACGGCCTGGTTAATGATGGGGAGTGTCAAAGCCAATACCTAGCGATGCTTTACACTGACTAAACCGCTAGATTCGCCGCTACATTAGAAAATGTCACGTCGCTGCTATCGCTGCCATTGAATTGAATGGATAGCCAGTTAGCATGTTTCCGACTTGTTTTAAACTACTTTTCCGACCGATTTGGACCGGAAAACGGCCTGGTTAATGAGGGGGCGTGTCAAAGCCAATACCTAGCGATGCTTTACACTGACTAAACCGCTAGATTCGCCGCTACATTAGAAAATGTCACGCCACTGCTATCGCTGCCATTGAATTGAATGGATAGCCAGTTAGCATGTTTCCGACTTGTTTTAAACTACTTTTCCGACCGATTTGGACCGGGAAAACAGCCTGGTTAATGAGGGGGCGTGTCAAAGCCAATACCTAGCGATGCTTTACACTGACTAAACCGCTAGATTCGCCGCTACATTACAAAATGTCACGCCGATGCTATCGCTGCCATTGAATTGAATGGATAGCCAGTTAGCATGTTTCCGACTTGTTTTAAACTACTTTTCCGACTGATTTGGACCGGGAAAACGGCCTGGTTAATGAGGGCGTGTCAAAGCCAATACCTAGCGATGCTTTACACTGACTAAACCGCTAGATTCGCCGCTACATTACAAAATGTCACGCCGATGCTATCGCTGCCATTGAATTGAATGGATAGCCAGTTAGCATGTTTCCGACTTGTTTTAAACTACTTTTCCGACCGATTTGGACCGGGAAAACGGCCTGGTTAATGAGGGGGCGTGTCAAAGCCAATACCTAGCGATGCTTTACACTGATTAAACCGCTAGATTCGCCGCTACATTACAAAATGTCACTCCGATGCTATCGCTGCCATTGAATTGAATGGATAGCCAGTTAGCATGTTTCCGACTTGTTTTAAACTACTTTTCCGACCGATTTGGACGGGAAAACGGCCTGGTTAATGAGGGGGCGTGTCAAAGCCAATACCTAGCGATGCTTTACACTGACTAAACCGCTAGATTCGCCGCTACATTAGAAAATGTCACGTCGCTGCTATCGCTGCCATTGAATTGAATGGATAGCCAGTTAGCATGTTTCCGACTTGTTTTAAACTACTTTTCCGACCGATTTGGACCGGGAAAACGGCCTGGTTAATGAGGGGGCGTGTCAAAGCCAATACCTAGCGATGCTTTACACTGATTAAACCGCTAGATTCGCCGCTACATTAGAAAATGTCACGCCTATGCTATCGCTGCCATTGAATTGAATGGATAGCCAGTTAGCATGTTTCCGACTTGTTTTAAACGACTTTTCTGACCGATTTGGACCGGGAAAAACGGCCTGGTTAATGAGGGGGCGTGTCAAAGCCAATACCTAGCGATGCTTTACACTGACTACACCGCTAGATTCGCCGCTACATTAGAAAATGTCACGCCGCTGCTATCGCTGCTATTGAATTGAATGGATAGCCAGTTAGCATGTTTCCGACTTGTTTTAAACGACTTTTCCGACCGATTTGGACCGGGAAAACGGCCTGGTTAATGAGGGGGCATGTCAAAGCCAATACCTAGCGATGCTTTACACTGACTAAACCGCTAGATTCGCCGCTACATTAGAAAATGTCACGTCGCTGCTATCGCTGCCATTGAATTGAATGGATAGCCAGTTAGCATGTTTCCGACTTGTTTTAAACTACTTTTCCGACCGATTTGGACCAGGAAAACGGCCTGGTTAATGAGGGGGCGTGTCAAAGCCAATACCTAGCGATGCTTTACACTGACTACACCGCTAGATTCGCCGCTACATTAGAAAATGTCACGCCACTGCTATCGCTGCCATTGAATTGAATGGATAGCCAGTTAGCATGTTTCCGACTTGTTTTAAATGACTTTTCTGACCGATTTGGACCGGGAAAACGGCCTGGTTAATGAGGGGGCGTGTCAAATCCAATACCTAGTGATGCTTTACACTGACTAAACCGCTAGATTCGCCGCTACATTCGAAAATGTCACGCCACTGCTATCGCTGCCATTGAATTGAATGGATAGCCAGTTAGCATGTTTCCAACTTGTTTTAAACTACTTTTCCGACCGATTTGGACCGGGAAAACGGCCTGGTTAATGAGGGGGCGTGTCAAAGCCAATACCTAGTGATGCTTTACACTGACTAAACTGCTAGATTCGCCGCTACATTACAAAATGTCACGCCCGATGCTATCGCTGCCATTGAATTGAATGGATAGCCAGTTAGCATGTTTCCAACTTGTTTTAAACTACTTTTCTGACCGATTTGGACCGGGAAAACGGCCTGGTTAATGAGGGGGAGTGTCAAAGCCAATACCTAGCAATGCTTTACACTGATATAAAATATATATATAAAGGAAAAATATATATATATTAAAAAAAATTTACTAAAAAAATGTGACCAAAAAAAATAAATATATAAAATATATATATAAAGGAAAAATTTGACAAAAAATAATAATATATATAATATATATATATAAAGGAAATATATATATATATTTTTAAAACAATTACAAAAAAATTTGACCCAAAAAAAACATATAAAATATATATATAAAGGAAAAATATATATATATAAAAAAATGTACAAAAAAATGTGACAAAAAAAATATATATATATAAAATATATATATAAAGGAAAAATATATATATATATTAAAAAATTTACAAAAAAAAGGGACAAAAAAATAAAATAATAATATATATATAAAGGAAAAATATACATATATTAAAAACATTTTACAAAAAAATATGACCAAAAAAAAAATATATATATATAAAGGAAAAAAAAATATATATAAAAAAAATTACCAAAAAATTTGACCAAGAAAAAAAAATATATATAAAATATATATATAAAGGAAATATATATATATATTTTTTTAATAAAAAATATATATAAAGGAAAAAAAATATATATAAAAAAATGTAAAAAAAAATTTGACAAAAAAAGTATATATATTAAAAAGATAATTACTAAAACATTTGACCAAAAAAATAAAAAAATATATATATATAAAAAAATGTACAAGAAAAATGTGCCAAAAAAATATATATAAAGGAAAGAATATATATATTTAAAAAATAAAAAATTGACAAAAAAAAATATATAAAATGTATATATAAAGAAAAATATATATATGTATTTTTAAAATTACTAAAAATTTGACCCCAAAAAATATCTAAAATATATATATAAAGGAAAATATATATATATTTAAAAACATGTACTAAAAAAATGTGACCAAAAAAATAAATATATAAAATATATATATAAAAGAAAAATTTGACAAACAATAATAATATATATAATATATATATAAAGGAAATATATATATATATTTTTAAAACAATTACAAAACAATTTGATATAAAAAAAAAAAAAAACATATAAAATATATATATAAAGGAAAAAAATATATATATAAAAAAATGTACAAACAAAATGTGACCAAAAAAAATAAATATATAAAATATATATATAAAGGAAAAATATATATATATATTAAAAAAATGTACAAAAAAATGTGACAAAAAAAAAAATAATAATATATATATAAAGGAAAAATATACATATATTTAAAAAAATTTACAAAAAAATATGACCAAAAAAAAAAATATATATATATATAAAGGAAAAAATAATATATATCAAAAAAATTACCAAAAAATTTGACCAAGAAAAAAAAAAATATATATATTAATTATATATATAAAGGAAATATATATATATATTTTTTTAATAAAAATATATATAAAGGAAAAAAAAATATATAAAAAAATGTACAAAAGAATTTGACAAAAAAAGTACATATATTAAAAAAATAATTACTAAAACATGTGACCAAAAAAAAAAAAAATATAAAATATATATATAAAGGAAAAATATATATATAAAAAAAATGTACAAGAAAAATGTGACAAAAAATATATATAAAGGAAAGAATATATATATTCAAAAAAATAAAAAATTGACAACAAAAAAATATATAAAATGTATATATAAAGGAAAAAATATATATATATTTTTTTAAACTACAAAAAAAATTTGACCAAAAAAAAACAATATATAAAATATATATATAAAGGAAAATATATATATATATTTTTTAAATAAATGAAAAAAATTTGACCCAAAAAAATAAAATAAAATATATATATAAAGGAAAATATATATATATATAAAAAATGTACTAAAAAATTTGACAAAAACAAAATATATATAAAATATATATATAAAGGAAAAAAAAAAATCTAAAAAAAAGTACTAAAAATTTGACAAAAAAAAAATATATATAAAAAATGTAAAAAGAAACAAGGTATATATATTTTAAAAAAAATACTAAAACATTTGACCAAAAAATAATATTATATAAAATATATATATAAAGTAAAAATATATATATTAAAAAATGTACAAAAAAATTGACAAGAAAAATGTGACAAAAAAATATATATAAAGGAAAGAATATATATATATAAAAAAAAAAAAATTGACAACAATAAAAATATATAAAATGTATATATAAAGGAAAAATATATATATATTTTTTTTTAAACTACAAAAAAATTTGACCAAAAAAAAAAATATATAAAATATATATATAAAGGAAAAATATATATATATATTTTTTATTTTTTCAAACTACATTAAAAATGTCACGCCGATGCTATCGCTGCCATTGAATTGAATGGATAGCCCATGTTTCCGACTTGTTTTAAACTACTTTTAACCGATTTGGACCGCTACGGCCTGGTTAATGATGTCAAAGCCAATACCTAGCGATGCTTTACATTACTAAAATAGATCACGCTACATTAGAAAATGTCACGCCGCTGCTATCGCTGCCATTGAATTGAATGGATAGCCAGTTAGCATGTTTCCGACTTGTTTTAAACTACTTTTCCGACCGATTTGGACAGGAAAACGGCCTGGTTAATGAGGGGGAGTGTCAAAGCCAATACCTAGCGATGCTTTACACTGACTAAACCGCTAGATTCGCCGCTACATTAGAAAATGTCACGTCGCTGCTATCGCTGCCATTGAATTGAATGGATAGCCAGTTAGCATGTTTCCGACTTGTTTTAAACTACTTTTCCGACCGATTTGGACCGGGAAAACGGCCTGGTTAATGAGGGGGAGTGTCAAAGCCAATACCTAGCGATGCTTTACACTGACTAAACCGCTAGATTCGCCGCTACATTAGAAAATGTCACGTCGCTGCTATCGCTGCCATTGAATTGAATGGATAGCCAGTTAGCATGTTTCTGACTTGTTTTAAACTACTTTTCCGACCGATTTGGACCAGGAAAACGGCCTGGTTAATGAGGGGGCGTGTCAAAGCCAATACCTAGTGATGCTTTACACTGACTAAACTGCTAGATTCGCCGCTACATTACAAAATGTCACGCCACTGCTATCGCTGCCATTGAATTGAATGGATAGCCAGTTAGCATGTTTCCGACTTGTTTTAAACTACTTTTCCGACCGATTTGGACCGGGAAAACGGCCTGGTTAATGAGGGGGCGTGTCAAAGCCAATACCTAGCGATGCTTTACACTGACTAAACCGCTAGATTCGCCGCTACATTAGAAAATGTCACGCCGCTGCTATCGCTGCCATTGAATTGAATGGATAGCCAGTTAGCATGTTTCCGACTTGTTTTAAACGACTTTTCTGACCGATTTGGACCGGGAAAACGGCCTGGTTAATGAGGGGCGTGTCAAAGCCAATACCTAGCGATGCTTTACACTGACTAACACCGCTAGATTCGCCGCTACATTAGAAAATGTCACGCCGCTGCTATCGCTGCTATTGAATTGAATGGATAGCCAGTTAGCATGTTTCCGACTTGTTTTAAACGACTTTTCCGACCGATTTGGATCGGGAAAACGGCCTGGTTAATGAGGGGGCATGTCAAAGCCAATACCTAGCGATGCTTTACACTGACTAAACCGCTAGATTCGCCGCTACATTAGAAAATGTCACGTCGCTGCTATCGCTGCCATTGAATTGAATGGATAGCCAGTTAGCATGTTTCCGACTTGTTTTAAACTACTTTTCCGACCGATTTGGACCAGGAAAACGGCCTGGTTAATGAGGGGGCGTGTCAAAGCCAATACCTAGCGATGCTTTACACTGACTAAACCGCTAGATTCGCCGCTACATTAGAAAATGTCACACCACTGCTATCGCTGCCATTGAATTGAATGGATAGCCAGTTAGCATGTTTCCGACTTGTTTTAAATGACTTTTCCGACCGATTTGGACCGGGAAAACGGCCTGGTTAATGAGGGGCGTGTCAAAGCCAATACCTAGCGATGCTTTACACTGACTAAACCGCTAGATTCGCCGCTACATTAGAAAATGTCACGCCACTGCTATCGCTGCCATTGAATTGAATGGATAGCCAGTTAGCATGTTTCTGACTTGTTTTAAACTACTTTTCCGACCGATTTGGACCAGGAAAACGGCCTGGTTAATGAGGGGGTGTCAAAGCCAATACCTAGTGATGCTTTACACTGACTAAACTGCTAGATTCGCCGCTACATTACAAAATGTCACGCCGATGCTATCGCTGCCATTGAATTGAATGGATAGCCAGTTAGCATGTTTCCAACTTGTTTTAAACTACTTTTCCGACCGATTTGGACCGGGAAAACGGCCTGGTTAATGAGGGGAAGTGTCAAAGCCAATACCTAGCGATGCTTTACACTGATATAAAATATATATATAAAGGAAAAATATATATATATTAAAAAAAATTTACTAAAAAAATGTGACCAAAAAAAAATAAATATATAAAATATATATATAAAGGAAAAATTTGACAAAAAATAATAATATATATAATATATATATATAAAGGAAATATATATATATATTTTTAAAACAATTACAAAAAAATTTGACCCAAAAAAAACATATAAAATATATATATAAAGGAAAAATATATATATATAAAAAAAAATGTACAAAAAAATGTGACCAAAAAAAAAAAATATATATAAAATATATATATAAAGGAAAAATATATATATATTAAAAAAATGTACAAAAAAATGTGACAAAAAAATAAAATAATAATATATATATAAAGGAAAAATATACATATATTAAAAACATTTTACAAAAAATATGACCAAAAAAAAATATATATATATATATAAAGGAAAAAAAAAATATATATAAAAAAAATTACCAAAAATTTGACCAAGAAAAAAAAAAAAAAATATATATATAAAATATATATATAAAGGAAATATATATATATATTTTTTTAATAAAAAATATATATAAAGGAAAAAATATATATATAAAAAAATGTACAAAAAAATTTGACAAAAAAGTATATATATTAAAAAGATAATTACTAAAACATTTGACAAAAAAAAAAATATATATATATATATAAAAAAATGTACAAGAAAAATGTGACAAAAAAATATATATAAAGGAAAGAATATATATATTTAAAAAATAAAAAAATTGACAACAAAAAAATATATAAAATGTATATATAAAGGAAAAATATATATATGTATTTTTTAAATTACTAAAAATTTGACCAAAAAAAAAAATATATAAAATATATATATAAAGGAAAAATATATATATATAAAAAAATGTACTAAAAAAATTTGACAAAACAAAAATATATATAAAAATATATATATAAAGAAAAAAAAATATCTAAAAAAAGTACTAAAAAATTTGACAAAAAAAAATATATATAAAAAATGTAAAAAGAAACAAAGTATATATATTTAAAAAAAAATACTAAAACATTTGACCAAAAAATAATAATATATAAAATATATATATAAAGGAAAAATATATATATTAAAAAAATGTACAAAAAAAATGTACAAGAAAAATGTGACAAAAAAATATACATAAAGGAAAGAATATATATATAAAAAAAAAAAATTGACAACAAAAAAATATATAAAATGTATATATAAAGGAAAAATATATATATATTTTTTTTTAAACTACAAAAAAATTTGACCAAAAAAAAATATTTATAAAATTTATATATAAAGGAAAAATATATATATATTTTTTTTAAACTACAAAAAAATTTGACCAAAAAAACCCCAAACTAAACCGCTAGATTCGCCGCTACATTACAAAATGTCACGCCGATGCTATCGCTGCCATTGAATTGAATGGATAGCCAGTTAGCATGTTTCCGACTTGTTTTAAACTACTTTTCCGACCGATTTGGACCGGGAAAACGGCCTGGTTAATGAGGGGGCGTGTCAAAGCCAATACCTAGCGATGCTTTACACTGACTAAACCGCTAGATTCGCCGCTACATTAGAAAATGTCACGTCGCTGCTATCGCTGCCATTGAATTGAATGGATAGCCAGTTAGCATGTTTCGACTTGTTTTAAACTACTTTTCCGACCGATTTGGACCGGGAAAACGGCCTGGTTAATGGGCGTGTCAAAGCCAATACCTAGCGATGCTTTACACTGACTAAACCGCTAGATTCGCCGCTACATTAGAAAATGTCACGCCTGCTGCTATCGCTGCCATTGAATTGAATGGATAGCCAGTTAGCATGTTTCCGACTTGTTTTAAACTACTTTTCCGACCGATTTGGACCGGAAAACGGCCTGGTTAATGAGGGGCGTGTCAAAGCCAATACCTAGTGATGCTTTACACTGACTAAACTGCTAGATTCGCCGCTACATTACAAAATGTCACGCCGATGCTATCGCTGCCATTGAATTGAATGGATAGCCAGTTAGCATGTTTCCAACTTGTTTTAAACTACTTTTCCGACCGATTTGGACCGGGAAAACGGCCTGGTTAATGAGGGGAAGTGTCAAAGCCAATACCTAGCGATGCTTTACACTGATATAAAATATATATATAAAGGAAAAATATATATATATTAAAAAATGTACTAAAAAAATGTGACCAAAAAAAAAAATATATAAAATATATATAAAGGAAAAATTTGACAAAAAATAATAATATATATAATATATATATATAAAGGAAATATATATATATATTTTAAAACAATTACAAAAAAATTTGACCCAAAAAAAACATATAAAATATATATATAAAGGAAAAAAATATATATATAAAAAAATGTACAAAAAAATGTGACCAAAAAAAAAAAATATATAAAATATATATATAAAGGAAAAAATATATATATATATAAAAAAATGTACAAAAAAAATGTGACAAAAAAATAAAATAATAATATATATATAAAGGAAAAATATACATATATTAAAAAAATTTACAAAAAAATATGACCAAAAAAAAAATATATATATATATAAAGGAAAAAAAAATATATAAAAAAATTACCAAAAAAATTTGACCAAAAAAAAAAAAAAAATATATAAAATATATATATAAAGGAAATATATATATATATTTTTTTAATAAAAATATATATAAAGGAAAAAAAATATATATAAAAAAATGTACAAAAAAAATTTGATATTAAAAAAAAGTATATATATTAAAAAAATAATTACTAAAACATTTGACAAAAAAAAAAATATATATATATATAAAAAAAAAATGTACAAGAAAAATGTGACAAAAAAATATATATAAAGGAAAGAATATATATATTTAAAAAAATAAAAAATTGACAACAAAAAAATATATAAAATGTATATATAAAGGAAAAATATATATATATATTTTTAAATTACTAAAAAATTTGACCAAAAAAAAAAAATATATAAAATATATATATAAAGGAAAAATATATATATATAAAAAAAATGTACTAAAAAAATTTGACAAAAACAAAAATATATATAAAAAATATATATAAAGGAAAAAAAAATATCTAAAAAAAAGTACTAAAAAAAAATTTGACAAAAAAAAAAATATATATAAAAAATGTAAAAAGAAACAAAGTATATATATTTTTAAAAAAATACTAAAACATTTGACCAAAAAATAATAATATATAAAATATATATATAAAGGAAAAATATATATATTAAAAAAATGTACAAAAAAAAATGTACAAGAAAAATGTGACAAAAAAATATATATAAAGGAAAGAATATATATATTAAAAAAAAAAAAATTGACAACAAAAAATATATAAAATGTATATATAAAGGAAAAAATATATATATTTTTTTTTTAAACTACAAAAAAATTTGACCAAAAAAAAAATATTTATAAAATTTATATATAAAGGAAAAATATATATATATATATATTTTTAAACTACAAAAAATTTGACCAAAAAAACCCCAAACTAAACCGCTAGATTCGCCGCTACATTACAAAATGTCACGCCGATGCTATCGCTGCCATTGAATTGAATGGATAGCCAGTTAGCATGTTTCCGACTTGTTTTAAACTACTTTTCCGACCGATTTGGACCGGAAAACGGCCTGGTTAATGAGGGCGTGTCAAAGCCAATACCTAGCGATGCTTTACACTGACTAAACTGCTAGATTCGCCGCTACATTAGAAAATGTCACGCCGCTGCTATCGCTGCCATTGAATTGAATGGATAGCCAGTTAGCATGTTTCCGACTTGTTTTAAACTACTTTTCCGACCGATTTGGACCGGAAAACGGCCTGGTTAATGAGGGGCGTGTCAAAGCCAATACCTAGCGATGCTTTACACTGACTAAACCGCTAGATTCGCCGCTACATTAGAAAATGTCACGCCTATGCTATCGCTGCCATTGAATTGAATGGATAGCCAGTTAGCATGTTTCCGACTTGTTTTAAATGACTTTTCCGACCGATTTGGACGGGAAAACGGCCTGGTTAATGAGGGGGTGTGTCAAAGCCAATACCTAGCGATGCTTTACACTGACTACACCGCTAGATTCGCCGCTACATTAGAAAATGTCACGCCGCTGCTATCGCTGCTATTGAATTGAATGGATAGCCAGTTAGCATGTTTTCGACTTGTTTTAAACGACTTTTCCGACCGATTTGGACGGGAAAGCGGCCTGGTTAATGGGGCGTGTCAAAGCCAATACCTAGCGATGCTTTACACTGACTAAACCGCTAGATTCGCCGCTACATTACAAAATGTCACGCCGCTGCTATCGCTGCCATTGAATTGAATGGATAGCCAGTTAGCATGTTTCCGACTTGTTTTAAACTACTTTCCGACCGATTTGGACCAGGAAAACGGCCTGGTTAATGAGGGGGCGTGTCAAAGCCAATACCTAGCGATGCTTTACACTGACTAAACCGCTAGATTCGCCGCTACATTAGAAAATGTCACGCCGCTGCTATCGCTGCCATTGAATTGAATGGATAGCCAGTTAGCATGTTTCCAACTTGTTTTAAACTACTTTTCCGACCGATTTGGACCGGGAAAACGGCCTGGTTAATGAGGGCGTGTCAAAGCCAATACCTAGCGATGCTTTACACTGATATAAAAATATATATAAAGGAAAAATATATATATATTAAAAAAATGTACTAAAAAAATGTGACCAAAAAAATAAATATATAAAATATATATATAAAGGAAAAAATATATATATATTTAAAAATGTACAAAAAAATGTGACAAAAAAAAAATAATAATATATATATAAAGGAAAAATATACATATATTAAAAATTTTTACAAAAAAATATGACCAAAAAAAAAAATATATATATATATATAAAGGAAAAAAAAAATATATAAAAAAATTACCAAAAATTTGACCAAGAAAAAAAAATATATATATAAAATATATATATAAAGGAAATATATATATATTTTTTTAATAAAAAATATATATAAAGGAAAAAAAAAAAAATATATAAAAAAATGTACAAAAAAATTTGACAAAAAAGTATATATATTAAAAAAGAATTACTAAAACATTTGACCAAAAAAAAAAAATATATATATATAAAGGAAAAAAATATATATATAAAAATGTACAAGAAAAATGTGACAAAAAATATATATAAAGGAAAGAATATATATTTAAAAAAATAAAAAATTGACAACAAAAAAATATATAAAATGTATATATAAAGGAAAAAAATATATATATATTTTTAAACTACAAAAAAATTTGACCAAAAAAAAAAAAAACAATATATAAAAAATATATATAAAGGAAAGAATATATATATAAAATAAAGGAAAAAATATATATAAAAAAATATAAAAAAAAAAAAACAACAAAAAAATATAAAAAATTTATATATAAAAAAATATATATATATATATTTTTTAAACTACAAAAAAAATTTGACCAAAAAAACCCCAAACTAAACCGCTAGATTATATTTTTTTTTCAAACTACATTAGAAAATGTCAAAATGTCACGATGCTATCGCTGCCATTGAATTGAATGGATAGCCAGTTAGCATGTTTCCGACTTGTTTTAAATTACTTTTCCGACCGATTTGGACTGGGAAAACGGCCTGGTTAATGAGGGGCGTCAAAGCCAATACCTAGCGATGCTTTACACTGACTAAACCACTAGATTCGCCGCTACATTAGAAAATGTCACGCCACTGCTATCGCTGCCATTGAATTGAATGGATAGCCAGTTAGCATGTTTCGATGCTAACTGGCTATCCACCCGATTTTTATATATAAAGGAAAAATATATATATTTTTTTTAAAAGCCAAAAATTTGACCAAAAAACCCCAAACTAAACCGCTAGATTCGCCGCTACATTACAAAATGTCACGCCGATGCTATCGCTGCCATTGAAATGAATGGATAGCCAGTTAGCATGTTTCCGACTTGTTTTAAATTACTTTTCCGACCGATTTGGACTGGGAAAACGGCCTGGTTAATGAGGGCGTGTCAAAGCCAATACCTAGCGATGCTTTACACTGACTAAACCACTAGATTCGCCGCTACATTACAAAATGTCACGCCACTGCTATCGCTGCCATTGAATTGAATGGATAGCCAGTTAGCATGTTTCGACTTGTTTTAAACTACTTTTCCGACCGATTTGGACCGGGAAAACGGCCTGGTTAATGAGGGCGTGTCAAAGCCAATACCTAGTGATGCTTTACACTGACTAAACCGCTAGATTCGCCGCTACATTAGAAAATGTCACGCCGCTGCTATCGCTGCCATTGAATTGAATGGATAGCCAGTTAGCATGTTTCCGACTTGTTTTAAACTACTTTTCTGACGACCGATTTGGACCGGGAAAACGGCCTGGTTAATGAGGGGCGTGTCACAGCCAATACCTAGCGATGCTTTACACTGACTAAACCGCTAGAATCGCCGCTACATTAGAAAATGTCACGCCTATGCTATCGCTGCCATTGAATTGAATGGATAGCCAGTTAGCATGTTTCCGACTTGTTTTTAAACTACTTTTCTGACCGATTTGGA
>JAINUG010001177.1:0-29337 GCA_029706075.1 Aldrovandia affinis
TCGTAGAAGTTGATGGAAGCCCCACATTGGAAACTGAGGAGTCTGTGGTGGATGACACCATCCTGAACTGAGATAAAGGGTGAGACTGTTTTCTGGACAATTAATGTGTAAAAGAATAGACCCGCTCATGGAGCTGTTCCCTAGTGTACAGACTGGAGGAAGTTTAGGAGGATTTGGGCGGAGTAATTGTATGTGACACTTACCGCTCGAGGGTAAGTATTTGATAAATGTTTTATGACTATATGGGATAAAATCATAAAAAGGAGGGATTGATACAGAAATTCTGTTTCTGTTCAAAATAGTATTTGAACCTCTTCTCACGCTGGCACAAGGTGTGGCGCTGTGCCAAAAGAGATAGGCACAAAGCTGTGTGTTTCTTAGGAATGTTTTTGCAGAGGTCAGAACAGTGTGCCTTGCCGAAAGATACGAACTTCTCAAATACAAGTTTTGTAAGGAATTGTTTTCTAAGAGGTGGAGTGTTTATTCATAGTATGAGTGAATAAAAAATGAATGTGATATGAATGCAATTGCGAATGACTATGAGTGAATAAAAAGTGAAAACTAAGCAAAAGAAATATGGAACTAAGTATTATATATAATAATATTATATTATATTAAATATTAAATATGGACTGTTATTTGCCGAAATGTGGCTAAAAGAACCCAGCATGCTGAGTCCAGCTGCTGGACAGAGATCCAAGGTTGTAAAAAATATCATTCTTTGCCTGTACAAAGCTGTGTGCATGTTGCATTTTGCACTTTGGGCATTGGCAGTATCTGTGATTTTTTTTTCCCCTCCTGTATGTAGACGACATATTGAATTGCTCTCCTTCTCCGGAAAAGGCATGTTTGGACATTCCGGCCTAGGCAGGGGATTAGGCACCCCGAACCTAGGCCGGAACAGGCGGTGGCGGAATTGCAAAGTTCCGAGGGCACGTTAAAGACGTGTTATAGTGCCGGAGAGAAGACTGAAGGCCCCCGTGTCTGATGAAGTATGAATGGACATACTGCCGTGGTACCGTCTAGTCGGCGTAGCTGTCGCATGTAAGTATGCAGGCAGTACGTGGTACGTGGATGACAGTCCACACCTAGCAGAGGGGCGTAAGAGACGACCTCTGTGAACAGGCAAGGCTGGTGAAAACGGTCAAAGTTTCTATACCCATAGCGAAGTGGGATAGGGATCAGACCGTCGGTTCCTAACTGGGTGGTTAACAGCCACTATGGGGTCCTGATTAGATGCAGGACTAGGGATCGCTATCGACTGGGTCACCGGCCGGTCGGATCGCAGATGGCATTAAGACCATGAGAAATGGCTGCAGCGTTCGGCTCAATGTACAGTCAGGCCACTATAAGCTGAAACTGAATGCGTTAGTAGCGAGTAGTGCTTTCTGTGATCAGTATTTTTGAAAAGAAAATACTGGGAAGCAGAGAGGCTGATGGTCCTTCACTCCGAGGAGTCGGGGGGAGAAGGAACTCAGTGGAAAGGGATCTAGCCTAGAGCTGCGCCCTAGAAAGGGAGGCTCGAAGGATCAAAGTGTGTATGTAACCTGCTGTTAGTGCATACAAGTCCCGCACCTCCAGCAAAAGAGGCGTATATAATGTTGAGACAGTATGGGGAAACTTTTGTTTCTGGAGCTCAAATTGCTCTCTTTATTTGTGTTGCTCCCAAGAATGTGAGCAAAGGAGGGAATTGTGGGAATTTATTAGTATGTTTTTAATTCTGACCTGACTGTGAAATAATGTGCAGAGCTCATTATTTCTTTTCTATGATCCATTGTATTTTAGTACGTGGCAAACTAGCTCGGGGCCATGTTTCTGTTATTGAGTTCTTTCACCTGTTTATCAGCAAGGTTAAGATAAGACCTAAGACAGGGCTCATTGGCTCCATAAACAGATGTTGTTAATTGGACAGTCTGACCTGTTAGAAAGTCAGACTGACGTAAGTGGCTTAAACAGATGACGTATGTTATTTGGTGATTGGCCTGATAAAAAGGCAGGCTGACGTAAGTGGCTTGCGATTGGAGGACCTGGGAAAACGTCAGCCAATCAGCAGAGACCTGATTTTGAGTTAAAGAAGAGTTTGGAGACGGCGGAAGAGAGAGCGCTCCCCGGAAGACAGCTGGACAAATCAATTGAGATTTGTGTAGTTCGCTTCTGATTCCTGTTACCTTTTACTTGTCTCTTTAATAAATTCTGAGTTAAGAATTCTTGGGTCTTAGCATTTTGCCTCCTCAAACGCCTCCTTTGATACACGCTATCAATTTGCGTTAGTTGCATCAGTTACTTGCATGGCGTTGGTTAGACAGATAGGCTTAGCCTGTATATGGCTGCACTGTGCATTCAGTTGCTCCTTACAAACTGATTTATATGTAACGTAACATAATTTGCCGTCTATGCTAACAGGCTGGCTTGTTAGGTTTTCAAATTCAAGTTTTTTAACTTGAGGAATGCATCTCTTTTACACTACACTCTCGAGAGGACGTTAGCGCCGGTTCTCCACCAGGAATCGAACCCCGGTCGCCGTGGCCAGCGTCGGATGTTTAAACCGCTAGACCACGCAAATAATTTTGGGTAAAAAAGTATATGTATATCTCACAATATTAATTGGTTAAACATTGAAACATAATACAACGCTCTTATCCGGACTTACAAGATGTGCATTAATACATGGTAGGAACAATCATAGTTCGCACAAGAGATCTCTGGATAAGAGCGTCTGCTAAATGCTTAATATGTAAAAAATGTAAATGTATTATAGTCATATGGCAATTAGCTTCTTGAGAAATGTATATAACTTGGCTATAACCAGGGTTGGGTTGTAACGGAATACATGTAACGGCGTTACGTAATCAGAATACAAAAATCAAGTAACTGTATTCAGCTCGCGTTACATTTGAAAAACGAGTAATCTGAATACAGTTACTTTAATAAACCTGAAGTGAATACATTTTGGATTACTTCTTGGAATTCTTGGTGGAAAGTTTTCCTTACAAACATTAATGAGCTGATATTCATTACTAAAGTTACAGCATGAAATTATCACGCCTACATGATTATCATCACACAGCTCACGAAAACTACAGCCGCTGCACAGAACCAAAAAACTGCGTAAAAAAAAATGCGTTTAAAAAAAAGCGCGCGCCCACACTCAGACAAACATTGATAAGGACAAGATGGAAGAAAAGTCAGCTTTTAGTTTGTGGCGTTATCGACACAATTTCCAGTTTAAAGAAGAACATGGGAAAAATCTGTCGGTCCAGTGTACCTTGTGTCTTCCAGGAATAAAGATACTGTCGTCATCAAAGGACTCGACTTCGAATCTTAAAAAGCACTTGGAGTAAGTCGACGTTAGCTAACCTTCAGTTTAATTAACACAGTTCTGCAGTAATTTGCTGTTACCTGACCTTAGCCTACGGTTTGAGGCATCGCATTAACTGCTCTGCTAATTTTATACTGCTTTCTTTATTGTTGAAACGATGACATTTTATTTTATTCTTTTTATTTTTCCCAGTTTTCTCCCAATTTGGTAGACAATTGTACTCTACTATACGTCAATTACGTTATGCACTGCCGAGCATTTGCCGCTACACAGCCCGCCAACACTGGCACTTTTCTAAGCCATATCCCTTACAAGTCGCTGTTATTCCAGTGCCAAAAAGTTTCAAAAGTTATTACATTGTTTCAGATGCTGTGTTTGAGTTATGCTCATGATGAGCCATCAAAACAGTAAAAGAACTTGCCTTTCAATATCCCTTTGCTTTTTATTATGATTAATTTTGAATCTGTCCATTCTAATTCCATAACATGTTAATGACGACGACTACAACAAAAAATGCAGATACAATGTTGCATATATTTAGCTAAATTGACATCTCAAATTTATTAGTATTTATTATTAAATGAACAGAAGCTGACCTGACCTCAACACAGTGGAAAGTTGAACATGACATCCTTTTTCAAAGTGTAATGCATAATAACTATTTAAATGTATTACTGATCAAATAAAAAAGTGAACATGGCGTGTGCAAAAGTTTGAGCACCTTTTAGTACTAAGTAGCACCACCTTTGGCTATATAACAGCTTCCCAATGTCTCCTGTACCCCAAAACATACCCATCTGTGATGGAAAAAGTAAGTAATCCAAAAGTATTCTAAAAGTAATCTGATTACGTTACTTTTTTGAGACATGTAACTGTATTCGTATCGGATTACTTTTAGAGCCGTGTAATCAGTATTCAGGCACTAATTACATTTACAAAGTAACCCTCCCAACCCTGGCTATAACTAACAAACGGGATAAATAACGTAGCCTAGCTAGCTAACGTTTGATAACTTACCTGAAAACCATGTAAAGCTCACAGATGAACAGCCGTCGACCGAAAACTCGTAGTATAGATGATCAATTTATTTTGGACAAAAAAACAACTCGGACATTGTTAACTATTTAGAAGAAACGTACAGAGACAAGCGCTGAAAAAACTCTCAAAATACATACCCTATTACACGAACACCGCCTCAAACTACATCCCTATGTAGCCTGTGGGACCTCCCAGCCAGCGTCAGTTCACAGCCGCAGCCTATGCCACTGATTACTATAGGAGTATAGAGTGAGTAGCCGTGCGGGGCGGTGATTGAGTGTCAGATGCACCTGCCGTCACGCTCGGCTGGGGAGGAACTGCGGACTGTTTGGCAACGGCTGTGAGCTGGGAGCTGCTGGTGGTATGTTCAGTGGACCATAGTAGCAGATTGCCAAGGCGCTGCCGCTGCCCTCATTGTTAATTGTCCCTTAGTTTTGTTATGCTTTTGTTTGTTTTTTCGTTTTTGATTTATTGTATTTTGTGTCTGGCTGCTTCCCATATGAGTGCCCTATGTGACCATTAAAAGACTGGTATTCATTTACATGACATCAACAGCCTGTTTAACTTGATGTAGCCTGTTTAACTTGATGTGAGGCAACTGGGTTTTGGGCCCTGCTATATTTTATTATTACTCTATCTAATGCTCTCCTACAACCATTTTGTAATAAAGATCAGTACCAATGTACTATGATTTTATACACTGTGTTTGTCATTCATTTGACACCCTGATTGGGGAAACCTTAAGTGTTTACTATTTATTGAGTTCCCTTTAACTCAGCCAAACTAAAGGGTGGCGTAGTCTATTATTCATTGTGTTACACCAGGGGTGGCCAACCCTGGTCCTGGAGGGCTACAGGGTCTGCTGGTTTTCGTTGTCATTCAGCGCTTAAGTGATCAATTAAAGAGGTTGATCACACAGTTAACTCACCTCACCTGGCTTCCTGGGTCTGAACTGGCTGTTGATTTTAAGGTGAAAACAAAAACCAGCAGACCCAGTAGCCCTCCAGGACCAGGGTTGGGGACCCCTGTGTTACACCTATATACCCTTTCCACACACACAACCCCGCCTCGGAGGCGCGGGAACTGTAAATTCCCGAATCCGTAATCGTAATCGAATTCCCGCCCCTGGGGGAATTCTGTAAATTCAACGGGGAAGGAACGAGTAGCCAGCGCAAACTGGAGAATTTACAGTTACCGCGGACCATACATTTACAGTTCCAGAGTCGCGGGCTCGTCTGTAGAACAGGGATCGGACACCTTGAAGAGCGTCCAGCAGCTGTTTGAAAGTGCAGACGGTCACTTGCTCTTCTCTGAGTGCTGCGCCAATGAGGGCACCGACCTGGGGGCGGCGTACGTGGACCTCGTGAGCTCTCTGGCTGTGTTCGAAACCGCTCAGTGTGTACGTCATTTTGTAGTGTGCGACGAATTCTAAACTGTTAATTTCGTTCACTATATAGTGAACGAGAAAATACCCACAATTCACCGTGATTTGTAGTGAACAGCGAATGTACCCTACAATTTCTCCCGTGTACCACAATGCAATGCGGTCGTGTCATACCGTCATACATACACCTCCGTTTATGCCTCAAGAACAAAAGTTGAGCCAACAGTAGTAAAACAGCAACAGGAATCATGGTGGTGGTAACGTTAGCTAACTGCTTTAGCCACCGATAGCTACTGTTATTATCGCTATGGGAGTTGGTGCTAGTCGTGAGCTCGTGAGTTATCCTAACGTTATTTTCTCCACACGAGCTAGTTGGCTCACGACTTCCATAACGGTAGCTATTGGTGGCTAAAGCAGTGGCTAGCAGACAGCACCACAGTTGACAAAACCACACTTGCACATCATTAGAATTTCAACAATTTATTTGGGATTTAACATTCAAAACTGAACATGCAAACCCGATACCACCTGAGTACATTTCAACCTGCTGTCATGAGTGCTCGGTTTGTTTACGATACTGGGCGCGTCCGCTTGCGTCACCTGAATATCCGGCACTTTTTTTTTTGACGCAAATGACGTTCAGTTGTAGTATCCGAAAACAGTATTTTCGTTCGCTACATAGTACACTATATAGTAAACACTATATAGGGAATAGTGAACGAGTGAGCGGTTTCGAACACAGCCTCTGACTCGGTTTGCCGCGTTGCCGCTCTGCGAGGCGGACAGCGGCGATCTCCCGGCCAGCTCTTACGCGCGAGTCCCAGACAAGGCCCGCGCGGTCTGCGCAGTGCTGCTGGCCCTGAGTCGCGCGCTCGGCGCCGAGAGAGAGACTCCACTTTGCCGCGGTGCCGCTCGCGCCTTCTCTCTTTGTGTTTGCGGCGACTCACCAGCAGGATCAGCTGTACCACGCCCTGTTCAACCATCTCTACGTAGCTGAGGCAGAGCTCATACAGGTAAACCACCCTGGGGTTCTGTGGGCTTTTGACAATTCATATCACAGTTTGCCTTGGGGTCGATCCATACGAAATCAGATGGTCTGGAATACAGAACCCAAACTTTAGATTTATTCACGTTTGATTAAGGAATGCGTATAAATAAATCGGCTTGATTCTGAGGCATGAGTCCATGACCACTGTCCGAGTTGCAATGGAACGAACCGTTACCAACATGAGCTGAGACACACTGCAGTGAGTGCAGACACGCATCCTGTGGACTAGCCAGGTGGTCCGATCCTCATTCTTAAAATGTATTACCGCCACGCCCCCGGCCCAGCGTTGGGGTACGAAGAAAAATTATTTGTACCAAAGGGCACATCGCTGACCTTGACAACTCTGTATTGGGACAGGGAGGGGTTCATGGGGGCAGCAGTGCAGTTAAAACCAGAAGATGCGCGTTTCTACCGAGAGCACGTCACCCCACACATCTCTGTGACAAAACCGCGTGCGAAAACTTGGTCACAAGTCGGAATGTTTGTGCAAAAAGCAGAAGTTAATGCATGCAGTTGGAGGGCGGACCCGACTCACAAGGGAGTTTGGTGGTCAGAGAAAGCGTGATGTTTCTGTCTAAAATTGGACAATGTGACCACTGCGACAAAACAGAACCATGGTTGGCCCCCCCGAGGGGCCATGACATTTTCTAACAGTGGAAAATGCACTAGTTTCACTTCCTCCTACGCTGTGGTCTTGTGGTGCGGCAGATGTCAGTCTCATGGCAGGTGTGCTGCCAATTCAAGTCACACCGAAAGGCACACACAGACCTTTTCAAAGTCAATATCCTCTGAAACCCAAAGCAGTAGCAGGCATAAGGCCAATATTTAATGCGCTGAGAGAGAAAGGCATTATTATTCCATGCCCAAATTCACATGTAATACTCCGTTGTACCCTGTCCGTAAGCCACACCCATCTACAGATTGCATGGTACAAGATTTACAGAAGGTAAACCAGTCTGTGATGCCCGGTACAAACGTTGTTGAACGAGATGCCCACAAATTCACGATGTTTCTCAGTGATAGACCTGGCGAACGCATTCTTTTCCATTCCAGTGCACCCAGATTCACAATACTGGTTCGTGTTCACTTTTGAAGGGAAACGATGGACATATACAAGGTGTCCCCAGGGGTATTGTGAGTCACCGGTAATATTCTCGCAGGAGATGGGTGCTAATTTGGCCAAATTCCAACCCCCTTGTGGAAGTGTGTTGCTGTTGTATGTTGATGACTGTCACACGCCACGTGACAATCCCTGTACGACTCGCTCCTGGCTGGCCTTCCCGCATCTGCCATCAGACCCCTGCAACTCATCCAGAACGCTGCGGCCCGTCTGATCTACAACCTTCCTCGACACTCCCATGTCACCCCCCTGCTCACTACCCTCCACTGGCTGCCTGTTATAGCTCGCATCAAATTCAAGACATTGGTCCTAGCATACCAGGCAGTCAAGGGATCAGCCCCAACATACCTCACCAAGATCTTCAAACCCTACACACCTGCCAGACCTCTCCGTTCTGCTACCTCAGGACGCCTAGCACCTCCCCCCCTCCGCACCTGCGCTTCCCGGTCACGTCTCCTGTCGGTTCTGGCTCCACGATGGTGGAATGACCTTCCGGTGGAAGTCAGAACAGCTGAGACCCTGGCCACCTTCAGCGTCGACTGAAGACTCACCTCTTCAGGGTGCACCTCTCCCCGTAGTCCGGTTTTTGTTAATTTAGGGACATAGTCACTTAGTTTACACGTCTACTTGTTTATGTATTGTATTAGGCTTAGGCATTATTTCCTGCATTGAGTGCTTTACTGCTACCTCTGAATTGTGGTTACAGATTTACCTACAGGGTCCTAGTTTAACTATGTGGTTGCTCCTAGCACCCAGGAATTGTACTTCCCACTAGGTGGCTTTCAGCTAAACTGTTCTTGACTACGGTTAACACTTTGTTGTACGTCGCTCTGGATAAGAGCGTCTGCCAAATGCCTATAATGTAATGTAATGTAATGGAATAGAGCAGTCTGGAAACGGGTGGAGTTTTCGGTCTACGGACCGGATTCTTTATTATTTCTTTTATAATGTTCTCTGATCCCGACACGGGCAAAGAACCAGACCGGGAGTTTTCAAAACAAATAAACAAAATTAAATCTGTCCGTCGCCCTCACGGGTTCGGGACACAAAACCCATAAACTTGAAATACAACAAAACTATCTGTAACCATAAGTAACCATAACCGGAAACTTTCCAGTTCCCGTTTTACTTTTACTTCGCTTTCTTTCTTTCTTTCTTTCTTTCTCCTCGGTCTCCCACGCCTTTTCTTTCTTGCTCCAGCCACCTACTGAAGAGAGCAGAGCAGTTTTCAAGCACACCGATGTGATTAGAAACACCAGACCGGTGCGTGCGTTGGCTGCTCTGCCAGTAGGCGTGGCCGCTAATCGCCTTGATCCGCTGCTGAGACCGACGCCTTCCACAATGACATTCTGATCTGCTCACCTACAGAGAGAGCCTGCAAACAGGATACAATCGCTTGTTTACAGTTCTTGGCGACCCAGGGTCACAAGGTGAGTAAGAAGAAGCTGCAACTGTGGCAGACACACGTTAAGTACCTGGGGTACATGATATCTGCAGAAGGGAGACAGTTGGACAAAGCACGAAAAAAGGCGATTCTGGAGGCCCCTAGGCCCCAGACTAAAAAACAGGTAGTCATTTCTGGGCATGGTCAATTTCTGTTGCACATGGGTCTGAAACTACACGGTGCTCGTACATCCGATATCCGAACTAATATATGCAGTGCCGATCGGGGCGCAGGACAAGGTCACCTGGACCCCCGAGGCCGAAAAAGCCTTTATAGAGTTAAAACAAACACTGGTCGGTTCTTCGGTCCTAGCGTTCCCAGATCACACTAAGCCATTTACCTTGATGGTGGACTGCGTTGGGGGGCGGTTTTGCTTCTTCAGCAGAAGCATTCGTTTCTCTCTCCAGCGCGCCACATATCATGCATGGCCACATTGTTGTCACACTCACACATCACGTTAAAAAGGTGCACCATATTAAATACAGCTACGTTGTTCCCCACTGCAGATTGCGGTACACCACACTGTTGCTTAGAAGTCACAGAGCAAAGGTGGCAGCACGCCCAGGGCTTCATGACGAACCCTTCGCGAACGCAGACATAACTATGTACGTAGACGGCTTGTGCAAAAAAGACACCCTTGGGGGAATCAGACAGGATACGCTGGGGTGACTCATACTGCGGTGCTTCGGTCCGGCTCCCTCCCTCCTCATTACTCTGCACAGGCAGCTGAGCTACACGCTCTCACCCAGGCATGTAAACTAGGCAAAGACTTATGTGTCAACATATACACAGACAGCCAATATGCACACTCAACTTGTCATATCTTTGCAGGCCAATGGAATAACCGTGGCATGGTCACATCCACAGGGAAGCCAATCATGCAAAGACTTAATTGTTGCATTAATAGCAGCGCTCCAACTGCCAAAGCAGATTGCCATAATTAAGTGTGCAGCCCATACTTCGGGAAAAGACACCGTCTCCCTTGGGAATCGCAAAGCAGATGAGGAAGCGAAAAAGGCTGCATGCAAACCCTTAATTCAGTCAGTACAGCTCGCACAGGCTGCACAGATATCTCTGGACACTGAAGTCCTTAGACAAATGCAGGAGCAGGCCCTAGCTCCTGAGAGGCGTCAATGGGAAGCCAAGGGGTGTAAATGTAACGCAGACACAAAACTGTGGGAAGGACCGGATGGAAACCGGTGTTACCCAGTTCTCTTTTCCAACTGGCCTCAGAGTTGAGTCATGGGAAAACCCATGTCTCAAAAGGAGGGATGGTAGATTGTATTAAAGAGATGTTCACAGCGTTCGGATACACAACCTACTCAAATATTTTTTGTGCCAAGTGTCTAATATGTGCAAAGTACAATCCACAGGGTGAATGCAAGGTTCCGCGCGGGAAGCTTCCAGAACCGTTTGAGTATTTGATGATGGATTTGATCAAACCGTCTCCGTGTGAGGGTAAGGAATGTTGCCTGGTAATAGTTGACGTGTTCTCCAGGTGGGTGGAGGTCTTCCCGGCGAAACATGCAGACGCACTGACGGTAGCAAAAGCACTCTGTAAGGAGGTGATCCCGCGCTTTGGGATCCCGCGAGCGCTGTGGAGTGACAATGGACCAGAGTTTGTTAACACTGTTATTACACATTTGGCAAAGCAATTAGGAATTGAATTAAAAAATCATTGTGCTTATCATCCACAGTCGGCAGGACTGGTGGAAAGAATGAACGGCACAATCAAGGCTAAACTGCGCAAAGCAATGAACGAGACAGGAAAGAGCTGGATGTACCGTCTCCCCCGGTGATATTGAGCATGCATATCCAAAAAGGCGTGAGAGGGCTATCGCCGTTTGAGGCGGTACACGGTCGACCTTATGTGCGGCCTGAGTTTGGATTACAACACACTCCTATGGATAATCCCACACTGGTAGATTATGTCTCGTATGTTAACTAACAAATCTGTCATGAACATTACTGTGCCTACACAGAAGGAGTTGGCCGAAGGAGAAACCACAGACCTCCAGTCTGGGGACTGGGTAGTGATCAAGGTGGTCAAACGGAAAACCTGGCATCAACCTCGCTGGGACGGTCCGTTCCAGGTGCTGCTGACAACTCCAACTGCTGTACGAATCGCTGAGCGTCATTCCTGGATCCATAGGTCACACTGTAAGAAGGTAACAGGGCCTAACTAGCGAACCACAGTGTGAGGGGCCCAAGTCCGGATACAAAGGGGGGTGACAACAATAGGTGTCACTCGTCTCAAACCCGGTGAAGAAATCAACGGGAGAGTCACACATAGGGTACGCTAAGACAGGTAATGACTGATAGGGATCGGTGGGAAATAAGTGACGAGGGCTCAGAACCTGACGAAAGTACACCGGAAGAGCAGGAGGATTGGTGGCGGTTCGTCAGGAGAATTCAGGAGGTAGCTTACCTTAGGGGGAACATTGGAGCTGAGAGAAATCCTTCGCATAACCGCTACCGTGACCATCTGCCAAAATGAGTAATTTATGGATACTGTGCCTAGCCCTGACCCTGGTCATAGGAGTACATACGCTTAATGAACTCAAACAGCTAGCCGGTACACTGGTTGAGGGGACCACTGTAACGTTCACCTGCGGCCCATTCGTGTCAATGGGGGCACAGTGGGAGAAAGCGTACAGATAAACATCTTGCCGAGTGAAATAATTGTTCTTTATTATTGGACAATTGTCTCCCAGCATAATGTTCACAGGGTTGATAAACTGATTGAATACTGAGCAAGCCGATCATTAATTTGGACTAAAAAGCAACCACTACCGGGCAAAACCAGAATGATCTAGTGTTCCCTAGTCCTCTCTGCAAAAATGGCTAATTGAATCTTTATCTAGATCCTATCAAGTTAACTTTTGTTTTGTTGGTAAGATTTTGTAAAGCAATTTAAGATTTTAAAAAAACCTTGAAAAAATAGATTAAAAACCTGTTTCCGTGAATTGGATAGTTTAAAAAGTTCTCCCAGTAAACCTGAAATGTATACAATAAGTCAAGTCATAATAATCAAGCATAGATTTGTGTAATTTAATGAATTTCCCTTGATTTAACCATACTAAATTTGTCATTATTGGTCAACACACACCCATGGCGCCTTGGGTTTTCAAAATCCATTTGATCTCTCATGTTGCTTTACCCTACGTTCTAACAGGGAGCGATGCTAGGCGATGCTAGGCGAATAAATTGCCCAGTGGGCGTTCACCGCGCTTGACTGGCGTCCTCAAAAATGCTTCCGACGTGCTTACAATTTTTTGGCATCGTAAACGAATAGTTCATCACCGGTTTTGAGAATCTGTATTGGAAATAGTAGTTGGCTAGCAGTATTGTTTCCTTCAATTATGAACGATAAACTGAAACGCAGAAGGCTTTTAGTAATTGCGGCTTTGTACTTGCGCTGCAAACGCCGGAGGTCCCGTGTGTGGGTCCACAGAATTTGCAGACCCGCCGGCAGCACGGCGAATATCACAGGCTGGTGCAGGAGCTGCGGCTGGATGGAGAGAGGTTCCAGCGGTACTTCAGGCTGGACCGTGCCCAGTTCGATGAGCTGCTGACCAGAGTGGGGCCTCGGATAACACGGCTGGAAACAAATTGGCGGAGCCCCATCAGTGCAGCGGAACGGCTGCAATTTGTCTCCGATGCGTTTTTCCAAACGCACCCATGCGATAAGAAATTAGATTAGATTAGATTAGATTAGATTCAAATTTATTGTCATTGTACAGTACAGGTACAGTACAGCGAAAAGAAGTTTAGTATCTAACCAGAGTGCAAACATGTCAGTAAGTGCAACAATACAGTACTATAGCAGAAGTTATAATGCTAACAGGCACAGTATTGAATAATTACTATACAGGTAGTTAGTTGCTATGTTGCTATAATTTATATACAGACTAGTGCAGTTATGTATAGGTAAGTACAGGTGAGTATAAATATATAAATATACAGAATTTTACAAGGCTATATTACAATATTGTACATAGGTATGTGCAGAATGAAGGTATGACAGAGCTAGTGCGGGTAGTCAGGGGGGTATCCAGAGTCAGTGAACAGAGTTACTACATGAAGAGTAAACTTGCTTTTTAACCAACACAAAAATTTAATAAGATGTATGTAGGCCATACAAGTTTAGCTAGCTATAAATATTTATGCTTTTAGGATTAAATAAATTATCAATAATGGATGTGTTGAGCTAATGTACAATTGAGCTACTGAACAATGTAGTAGGCTAGTCTACTTCATACAACTAATAGCATTCTTTTATTTTACAGTTACCTTGCAACTGGGGACTCATACCGGTCGATTGCCTACAGCTATCGTGTAGGAATCACCACTGTGGGCTACATCATCCCAGAGGTGGCCACTGCAATCTGGGAATGCCTGGTGTCTGAGTTCATGCCAGTCCCAAAGAAGGAGGATTGGATGACTATTGCTGAGGAATTCCGTCAGCATTGGAACTTTCCCAACTGCTTGGGCTCCATCGATGGAAAGCATGTGAATATTCAGGCCCCCTCCAAATCCGGCTCTCTGTACTTAAACTACAAGGGGACATACTCCATCGTCCTCTTGGCAGTTGTAGATGCCAGGTACCGTTTCCGCGTGGTGGACGTTGGCGCCTATGGGAGGAGAAGTGATGGAGGGACCCTGGCCAGCTCCAAGTTCGGCAAGGCCCTGCAGAATGGCAGACTGGACCTCCCTGAAGACAGGCTGCTGCCAGAAGCAGAGCACCTGGGATGCCAACGCCATGTCTTTGTGGCAGATGAGGCATTCCCACTGCAGAGACACCTCACGCGCCCATTCCCGGGTCCAACCTCTCCAGAAGGAACAGGGTATTCAATTACCGACTCTCCCGCGCCAGGATGATTGTCGAGAACACCTTCGGCATCCTGTCAGCACAATGGAGGATGTACCGGCGAGTGATTGGGACCAGCCCTGGAAATGTGGAGAAGTGTGTGAAGGCAACCTGTGTGTTGCACAACTTCATCCGTTGGACCGCGGGAGCCCAGCAGCTGAGAGACAGGCTCCTGATCCTGTTGATCTCCAGCCCATCCGCCGAGTGGGAACCAACAACGCCACAAGGGAGGCCATCCATGTGAGGGAAACACTTGCCTCCTACTTTTCTGCAGAGGGTGCGGTCCCATGGCAAGACAATGTTGCATAAAACAAGTTTTTTTTTGATGCAAAAGAAAAGTTTGTACATATCTAATGATATTGCAATAAAAAAATTATGTTCTTGAATTAATTGGACCGTTTTATTCAATAGTTTAACTTGGGGTATTTCTGACTCCAGTCAGTCTTTTTGTATATAAAATATGTTAGTCACTTGAGGGTTAAAAGAGCTAAACCTCCATTACTCCAGGTTGAAAGATAAATGTACACATTTCTTACAACAGCTTTTTCCAGTTTACACAAGCACACAAATGTCTATAGCAACAACTACTGTAGATGCAGTTAACACAAACATTCTTTTTAGAACCATCCATATTGTAAGATATTGAACTGTAGGCAGACGGGTAAATCATATCACAATTACAAAGGATCTGTGCGGCCAAATGGAGACAGTCATTGACATATGAATAGGTGATTGAGAGGAAGAGACATTAGCAATACAATAGAGTGAATAAATCACACACTAGAGTATTCTAGAGCCATTGAGTTGGGAGAAATACATTCAGACGAACTCGGCTGAGTCCAGAGTGCTTGCTGATATTCTTGTATTACCCGTCATTTACTTTGTCACTGTCGCTAACGAAATAAAACCTTCATCGATCAGAGCGCTGCCATATTTCTTACAATATTCATATTTAGAACCATCCCTATTCAAATGTCACATACAGCCACTGTATAGCAACAACTAGTTGACCCATGTCCCCAATATTATATAATAAATAGGATGACTTGAAACTTTAAAAAAGTCTTTATTGTTTTGCAATGTAAAACACAACCATTTATAGACCATTCCAAATACACATCTCTGTTTCCAGCCTCAGAAGAACAAAGCCGAAAAGAGTATTCTTTAACAAATAAATAAAGGGCATCCTGTAACAAATTTTAGATTTGTTACACTGTATGATCAGCTGTCTTTATATTAAATATTTTCTACCTAGCCTACCATGTCTACGTCTTTTCCGTTTCTTTTGTTTTAATCACAAGTAGCTAGCTAGCTAATTTGATAAATCTACATAGCTCAGTTATGGTATATAATTATTAACACATCGTTATTGTAATATGGGTGCTAGCTAGCTTAGCTGCGCTGGTATATGATATCCAAAACCATGTGCGACGGAATAAACTGTGCATAACTTTTGCCTGGCTAAATAAAGGTTAAATAAATAAAATAAATAACGTTTTACTATCATACAATCTATTCCAAACACGTTGCTGCAATGGTTTTGGCTAATTACAAGACCCTCCGTCACTCGCGTATGCCTCTATAGCCGCATCTATAACGTTACCAATTAATAAAAAGGAATTGACTTGAATTGAAAACTGACCAGGGAAACAAACAACTGCTGCCACCGCTGTCCAAGCGTCATTTTTCTTTTTTTGTCCCTGTACTCCTGCAGGGAAACATTGTACAGTATGGGAGTATTGCAGACCGCTGCTAACAGTTTCTCCTCCATGTTGAAGTGTCGGAACGATGTCGGTTTTGTGTTGGTTTCCACGTGGAAGGTAAAAACAGCAAGACATTAATTTGATTGGCTCTTACCGGGCAACTTTCCCGGAAAGTTCAGAAATTTGAACTTTTCTGGGACACCGAAACGCCGATTAATCGGGAAATAGGACCTGTTGGCCACAGTCGCCGGAAGTCGCACACTCTCATAGAGAATCAATGCATTTCCCACAACTCGTTGCCGAATAGTTCATCATAGATTTTGAGAATCTTTATTGTAAATATTAGTTGGCTAGCAGTATTGTTTCCTTCAATTATGAACCACAAACTCAAACTCAGAAGGCTTTTTGCAATTACGGCCATATACTTGCGCTGGAAACAGCTCGAAATTTCTCTCCAGTGCGTTTTCCAAACGTTTTTCCAAACGTACCCATGCGATAAAAAATAGCCTTTTAACCAACACAAACATTAAATAAGATGTATGTAGGCCATATAAGTTTAGCTAGCTATAAATATTTATGCTTTTAGGATTAAATAAAGTATGGGTTACTGCAGACCGCTGTTAAGTTTCTCCTCATTCATGTTGAAGTGTCGGAACTAGGAACACAATTTTTGCATGGTAAACGAATAGTTCATCATAGATTTTGAGAATCTTTATTATAAATATTAGTTGGCTAGCAGTATTGTTTCCTTCAATTATGAACCGCAAACTCAAACTCGGAAGGCTTTTTGCAATTACGGCCATATACTTGCGCTGGAAACAGCTCGCAATTTCTCTCCGTGCGTTTTCCAAACGTACCCATGCGATAAAAAAAATAGCCTTTTAACCTACACAAACATTAAATAAGATGTATGTAGGCCATATAAGTTTAGCTAGCTATAAATATTTATGCTTTTAGGATTAAATAAAGTATGGGTACTGCAGACCGCTGTTATCAGTTTCTCCTCCATGTTGAATTGTCGGAACTAGGAACAAAATGTCGGTTTTGTGTTGGTTTCCACGTGGAAGGTAACAAGAGCAAGACATGGCTCAACCCTACGTTCTAACAGGGAGCGATTCGGCAACGAGTTGTGGGAAATGCATTGATTCTCTATGAGAGTGTGCGACTTCCGGCGACTGTGGCCAACAGGTCCTATTTCCCGATTAATCGGCGTTTCGGTGTCCCAGAAAAGTTCAAATTTCTGAACTTTCCGGGAAAGTTGTGTTAGGTCGTGTATCAAAGGAGGCGTTGAGGAGGCAAATGCTAAGACCCAATAATTCTTAACTCAGAATTTATTAGAGACAAGTAGAAAGTAACAGGAATCAAAAGCGAACTACACAAATCTCTCAATTGATTTGTCCAGCTGTCTTCCGGGGAGCGCCCCCTCTCCGCCGTCTTCAAACTCTTCTTTAACTCAAAATCAGGTCTCTGCTGATTGGCTGACGTTTTCCCAGGTCCTCCAATCGCAAGCCACTTACGTCAGCCTGACTTTTTATCAGGAAGACTGTCCAATCAGCAAATAACATACGTCATCTGTTTAAGCCACTTACGTCAGCCTGACTTTCTATCAGTTCAGACTGTCCAATTAATAACAACCTACCTCATCTGTTTAAGCCACTTACGTCAGCCTGACTTCCTATCAGCCTTATCTAGAACAGATTAATAACAACACAGTAGCCGAAACTAGATTGCCACTTTTCTGCGAATTAATGAGCTCTGCACATTCATTCACAGTTAGGTCAAAATAAAAACGTACTAATAAATTCCCACAGTTGCCCGGTAAGAGCCAATCAAATTAATGTCTTGCTGTTTTTACCTTCCACGTGGAAACCAACACAAAACCGACATCGTTCCGACACTTCAACATGGAGGAGAAACTGATAGCAGCGGTCTGCAATACTCCCATACTGTACAATGTTTCCTGCAGGAGTACAGGGACAAAAAAGAAAATGACGCTTGGACAGCGGTGGCAGCAGTTGTTTGTTTCCCTGGTCAGTTTTCAATTCAAGTCAATTCCTTTTTATTAATTGGTAACGTTATAGATGCGGCTATAGAGGCATACGCGAGTGACGGAGGGTCTTGTAATTAGCCAAAACCATTGCAGCAACGTGTTTGGAATAGATTGTATGATAGTAAAACGTTATTTATTTTATTTATTTAACCTTTATTTAGCCAGGCAAAAGTTATGCACAGTTTATTCCGTCGCACATGGTTTTGGATATCATATACCAGCGCAGCTAAGCTAGCTAGCACCCATATTACAATAACGATGTGTTAATAATTATATACCATAACTGAGCTATGTAGATTTATCAAATTAGCTAGCTAGCTACTTGTGATTAAAACAAAAGAAACGGAAAAGACGTAGACATGGTAGGCTAGGTAGAAAATATTTAATATAAAGACAGCTGATCATACAGTGTAACAAATCTAAAATTTGTTACAGGATGCCCTTTTATTTATTTGTTAAAGAATACTCTTTTCGGCTTTGTTCTTCTGAGGCTGGAAACAGAGATGTGTATTTGGAATGGTCTATAAATGGTTGTGTTTTACATTGCAAAACAATAAAGACTTTTTTAAAGTTTCAAGTCATCCTATTTATTATATAATATTGGGGACATGGGTCAACTAGTTGTTGCTATACAGTGGCTGTATGTGACATTTGAATAGGGATGGTTCTAAATATGAATATTGTAAGAAATATGGCAGCGCTCTGATCTTGATGAAGGTTTTATTTCGTTAGCGACAGTGACAAAGTAAATGACGGGTAATACAAGAATATCAGCAAGCACTCTGGACTCAGCCGAGTTCGTCTGAATGTATTTCTCCCAACTCAATGGCTCTAGAATACTCTAGTGTGTGATTTATTCACTCTATTGTATTGCTAATGTCTCTTCCTCTCAATCACCTATTCATATGTCAATGACTGTCTCCATTTGGCCGCACAGATCCTTTGTAATTGTGATATGATTTACCCGTCTGCCTACAGTTCAATATCTTACAATATGGATGGTTCTAAAAAGAATGTTTGTGTTAACTGCATCTACAGTAGTTGTGCTATAGACATTTGTGTGCTTGTGTAAACTGGAAAAAAGCTGTTGTAAGAAATGTGTACATTTATCTTTCAACCTGGAGTAATGGAGGTTTAGCTCTTTTAACCCTCAAGTGACTAACATATTTTATATACAAAAAGACTGACTGGAGTCAGAAATACCCCAAGTTAAACTATTGAATAAAACGGTCCAATTAATTCAAGAACATAATTTTTTTATTGCAATATCATTAGATATGTACAAACTTTTCTTTTGCATCAAAAACTTGTTTTATGCAACATTGTCTTGCCATGGGACCGCACCCTCTGCAGAAAAGTAGGAGGCAAGTGTTTCCCTCACATGGATGGCCTCCTTGTGGCGTTGTTGGTTCCCACTCGGCGGATGGGCTGGAGATCAACAGGATCAGGAGCCTGTCTCTCAGCTGCTGGGCTCCCGCGGTCCAACGGATGAAGTTGTGCAACACACAGGTTGCCTTCACACACTTCTCCACATTTCCAGGGCTGGTCCCAATCACTCGCGGTACATCCTCCATTGTGCTGACAGGATGCCGAAGGTGTTCTCGACAATCATCCTGGTGCGGGAGAGTCGGTAATTGAATACCCTGTTCCTTCTGGAGAGGTTGGACCCGGGAATGGGCGCATGAGGTGTCTCTGCAGTGGGAATGCCTCATCTGCCACAAAGACATGGCGTTGGCATCCCAGGTGCTCTGCTTCTGGCAGCAGCCTGTCTTCAGGGAGGTCCAGTCTGCCATTCTGCAGGGCCTTGCCGAACTTGGAGCTGGCCAGGTCCCTCCATCACTTCTCCTCCCATAGGCGCCAACGTCCACCACGCGGAAACGGTACCTGGCATCTACAACTGCCAAGAGGACGATGGAGTATGTCCCCTTGTAGTTTAAGTACAGAGAGCCGGATTTGGAGGGGCCTGAATATTCACATGCTTTCCATCGATGGAGCCCAAGCAGTTGGGAAAGTTCCAATGCTGACGGAATTCCTCAGCAATAGTCATCCAATCCTCCTTCTTTGGGACTGGCATGAACTCAGACACCAGGCATTCCCAGATTGCAGTGGCCACCTCTGGGATGATGTAGCCCACAGTGGTGATTCCTACCACGATAGCTGTAGGCAATCGACCGGTATGAGTCCCCAGTTGCAAGGTAACTGTAAAATAAAAGAATGCTATTAGTTGTATGAAGTAGACTAGCCTACTACATTGTTCAGTAGCTCAATTGTACATTAGCTCAACACATCCATTATTGATAATTTATTTAATCCTAAAAGCATAAATATTTATAGCTAGCTAAACTTATATGGCCTACATACATCTTATTTAATTTTTGTGTTGGTTAAAAAGCAAGTTTACTCTTCATGTAGTAACTCTGTTCACTGACTCTGGATACCCCCCTGACTACCCGCACTAGCTCTGTCATACCTTCATTCTGCACATACCTATGTACAATATTGTAATATAGCCTTGTAAAATTCTGTATCATTTTGCTGTACTACCTATACATATATTTATATATTTATACTCACCTGTACTTACCTATACATAACTGCACTAGTCTGTATATAAATTATAGCAACATAGCAACTAACTACCTGTATAGTAATTATTCAATACTGTGCCTGTTAGCATTATAACTTCTGCTATAGTACTGTATTGTTGCACTTACTGACATGTTTGCACTCTGGTTAGATACTAAACTTATTTTCGCTGTACTGTACCTGTACTGTACAATGACAATAAATTTGAATCTAATCTAATCTAATTTCTTATCGCATGGGTACGTTTGGAAAACGTACCGAGACAAATTGCGAGCCGTTCCGCTGCACTGATGGGGCTCCGCCAATTTGTTTCCAGCCGTGTTATCCGAGGCCCCACTCTGGTCAGCAGCTCATCGAACTGGGCACGGTCCAGCCTGAAGTACCGCTGGAACCTCTCTCCATCCAGCCGCAGCTCCTGCACCAGCCTGTGATATTCGCCGTGCTGCCGGCGGGTCTGCAAAATTCTGTGGACCCACACACGGGACCTCCGGCGTTTGCAGCGCAAGTACAAAGCCGCAATTACTAAAAGCCTTCTGCGTTTCAGTTTATCGTTCATAATTGAAGGAAACAATACTGCTAGCCAACTACTATTTCCAATACAGATTCTCAAAACCGATGATGAACTATTCGTTTACGATGCCAAAAATTGTAAGCACGTCGGAAGCATTTTTGAGGACGCCAGTCAAGCGCGGTGAACGCCCACTGGGCAATTTATTCGCCTAGCATCGCCTAGCATCGCTCCCTGTTAGAACGTAGGGTCACTCCATTCTCAGCCACTGAACTCTGTAGCTCTTTTAGAGTAATTGTTGGCCTCACAGCGACTTCCCCCTTCTGTCTCCTCCTTGTTTGGTCACAGAGTTTGGAGGGACAGCCTTTTCTAGGCAGGGCCTGGGAGGTATGATGCAGCTTCCTTAGATATTTGTTGTATCCTCCTAATCTATGCCTTTTGATAACCATATCCCTGGCTTCCAGAGAAAGCTCTTTCATCTTCATTTTTGTGTCTATCCTTCAAATTCATTACCTGACCAACGATCCATACAAAGACAGGTGTTTTAAATCCTGAAATCATGACAATCACTGTTATAGCACACAGACAGAGGCCAATCAACTCATTGTGTGGCTCATTAAGCTCATGTTTTGCACCTGCATTAACGTACAGCTGCCAGAGCACAGGGTTTGAATACTTTTAATGGAAATGTTAACATTTTTATTACATTTTACATACAGTGCCGTGAACAAGTATTTGCCCCCCTCCTGATTTCCTCAATTTTTGCATATTTGTCACCCTGAATGGTTTCAGATCTTCATACAAAATGTAATATAAGGAGAACCCGAGTAAACACAAAATACAGTTTTTAAATTATCACTTCATTTATTGAAGGTTACACCCATATCACCCATGTGAAAAAGTTATTGCCCCCCTGAACTTAATAACTGGTTGCGCCACCTTTATCAGCAACAACTGCAACCAAACGCTTCTTATAATTGGAGATCAGTCTTTCACATCGCTGTGGAGGAATTTTGGCCCACTCTTCTTTGCAGAATTGCTGTAATTCAGCGACATTGGAGGGTTTTCGAGCATGAACTGCTCGTTTAAGGTCCTGCCACAGCATCTCGATGGGGTTCAAGTCAGGACTTTGACTAGGCCACTCCAAAACCTTCATTTTGTTTCTTTTGGGCCATTCTGAGGTGGACTTGCTCTTGTGTTTTGGGTCATTGTCCTGCTGCATAACCCAGTTACGCTTCAGCTTCAGATCACGGACTGATGACCGGACATTCTCCTTCAGAATTTTCTGGTAGAGAGCAGAATTCATGGTTCCTTCAATGATGGCAAGTCTTCCAGACCCTGAGGCAACAAAGCATCCCCACACCATCACACTACTACCACCATGTATGATGTTCTTATTGTAAAATGCCATGTTTGCTTTACGCCAGACATAACTGGACCTGTGTCTTCCAAAAAGTTCCACTTTTGACTCGCCTGTCCACAGAACATTCTCCCAAATGTCTTGGGGGTCATCAATGTGGTTTTTTGCAAATGTGAGACGAGCACTCATGTTTCTCTTACTCAACTCTCCCATGAATTCAATTTTTGCCCAGTCTCTTTCTTATTGTTGAATCAGGAAAGCTGACCCTAGCTGAGGCTAGAGAAGCCTGCATTTCTTTTTCATTTTATTTTTTATGATTAACATTTTTATTGGTTTTTCGAGATAACATACTGTACATGTACAAGCACAATTCAAATATCTTGAGGTTGGACAACCATCAGCATTGAGAGACACTTGCACATGAAAATAATAATAATAACAATAATAATGACAACAACAATAGTAAAAGACGAGGACAAAACAGAGTAAACAGATCAACATCGGAATAAAAAATATAAAAAAATTAAATAAATAAATAAACAAACACACAAGACAAAAAACAATACTATAACATACTATTACACTCAGCAATGTCCACAATAGTGACAATAATGATGTAACTCTACAGGATAAATCAGGTCTGCAAGAAAAAAGAGAAATAAAGAGAAAAGAAAATTGAGAGTTGACACCCTGTGTCCCTGGGCCCCACCCAGTTCAAACCCCTAGCCCGGCCCTCCCATATTAGTAAAGTATTTCTCCCATTTCAAATAGAAACCCTCCACTATATTCATGAGTCTGAATGATAGGCCCTCAAGCGCAGCTAATCTACCAAGCTGGGAGTGCCACAGATTCACAGCAGGGGCAGAAGGGGCCTTCCATTCTAAAATAATGAGCTTAATGAGTCTGCACCCATTCCGCATCAGGGGATGGAAGGTTCTCTAGGGATGAGGGGTCCCCAAGGATGTATAGTGTGGGGGTGAAAGGCACATCACACCCTATTATTCGCTTAACATTGTCGTGAATCTCATGCCAGAAGTCTTGTATTTTACAACAGCTCCACAACATGCGAGTCAATGTGCCCTCCCCACCCTGGCATCTCCAGCATTCTAGGGTTTGCGTTAACTTGACCCTATATAGTTTGGATGGAGTCCAATATACTCTGTTCAGAATCTTGAATTGAATGAGCCTGTGTGAATGACACATTGAGGTCCGCCACCCAGATTAGTCTAAGGGTGGACCAGCCCTTGTCTGAGCATTTCAGAAGCATTGAGTAATAGAGTGAGACCTCATGTCCTTTGCTCAATTATTTGTATATTTTGTTTAAAATCGCTCTCCGCAATAGCAATCTTTTTCTCTAAGTCAGGTTGTTTGGAGATGCGCTCCTTTTTTTTTTATGAGGCATGCTGTATTATATAGCCTCTAAGAAATGCCTTGCAGGCCTCCCATGCCACACCTGCAGAGGGCACTGATGGCAAATTAGTTTATTTATAGAGATTGATCTGAGCCCTTAGAGACTCCTTAAAGCCTGCATCAAGCAAGAGGCTTGAGTTGAGCCTCCACCTGGGGGACCTAGCAGCATTGTTAAAAGGGAGCATGCAGAGGTACACAGGGGCATGGTCAGAGAGAGAGAAAATGTTACCAATAGAGCTAGCCACTATTGAGGAGATAGCAGAATTAAAGACAAAAAGGTAGTCTATCCTAGAAAAAGTATAGTCCCTAGCGGATGGATTAAATAGGCACCAAACATCCACCAAACCAGAAGCCTTACACATTTCCTGTTTAACCGAGACTGATCTGCATGAGCACTGTGAGGGAGTGCTGGGATCCAATATATTATCCATGACCTGATTAAAGTCACCCCCCATTATAACTGGGTAGTCCCCCATATCATTGAGTCTGCACTCAAGCTGCCCGAAGAATGTGGGGTCATCGGTGTTAGGAGCATATACGTTAGCTAAGATCACTTTATGACCCTGAATCTCAGATAGAAGCAATAAAATCCGCCCTGCTTCATCACTACTCTCCCTGATGCATTTAAACTGCAACTGCTTGTGAATTAAAATTGCTACCCCCCTGCTCCGGCTGCTACCACAAGAAGCAGAGAAATGGCCCACCCAGTCCCTGCAAAGTTTCCTTGACTCCTGGGCCATTAATTGAGTCTCCTGGAGGAATACGATGTCACCCTTCTTAGATTTAATAAATGTAATAATTTTCTTTTTTTTGATTTGGTTATGAAGGCCTCGGATATTCCATGCCATTAGGTTTAAAGCCCTTCTCTGATCAGCCTGCATCATGGGATCCGTATACATCAAATGACTGATAAAGGATATAGCCTAACACAAAATTCACCATCGCTGAGTGATAGATAGTACATGAAGACATCATTTTTAAAAAAGAAAGAAAGAAAAAACTACAAAACAATACTAATATGGTCCACCATAGTATTAGGCCTACTAATCAGTGGTGGGCCGTCAGGGCCTGCAAGGCCTTCTCTGCTGGCCTAAAAAATATCTGAATCACAGACTGATGTTAATTATATTTTGTCCATGAATACTTATTAAATAATTACAAATGGTCTGTTCGCTTCCTTTCATAGCTGTTCCCCTGGTTGCGCTGCATCCAGATGTGTATTTTCATATTAAAATCACATTTCAGCCATCATTTGTTGCCAGGGTCAAAGAAATCTGCCTGGAGGCCTTCACAATCAATTCTGAAGGCCCTGTAGCATAAAATAAATGTTGATCAAACTGTTGCTTCAACCAATCAGATTTTGAGTTGGGGACACAAAGGCCTTCTAGAAGGCCTAGGTAACGTCAGCGTATTCACACCCTTTGATTGGATAGTCAGAGAGTGTCTGACTATGATGTAATGTGATTGGTTAAATGCTTTAATATGAAAATACACGTCTGGATGCAGCACAACCAGGGAACAGCTATGAAAGGAAGCGAACAGACCATTTGGAATTATTTAATAAGTATTCATGGACAAAATATAATTAACATCAGTCTATGATTCAGACATTTGAGCGGACATTTTCAGCCCTAAAGCGAATTAAAACTTATGCCAGAAATACGACAGGGCAGGCTCGACTTTCAGCATTAGCTTCGATGGCGATAGAAAAGGACTTGATGGAACTGAAACACACTGATAATCTGTACGACAGAGTAATTGAACTCTTTTGAGGAAAGAAAGGAGGATGGATTTTGTGTACAAATAATAAGGATTTTTGGTGAGTAAAATGTTGCTATTTTCCTTTTTTATGTGTATCGCAGCTGTAGCACCCCGGGTTTGTTTCTTCAGTAAAGGCATTTATTCTGGATACACGAGTTATCTATCTGCGATGCAACGGCAAGGGTGTTTGTTCGGTTTGTTTTTGCACTTTGTTTATTTATCTTTCTTCAGTCATGTTTCATTTTCGTTCTGTTCCCCGTCTGTCATTGTTCCTGTTCGAGTTCCTCTCCTTGTCTTGTCATGCACTTCGGGAAATTCTGTTTCGGTTTTTTAGGGAGGAGGAGGAACGCATAAAGAAATCTGCGTGCGAATAAAGCGGAACGTGAGAAGCGTACAGAGATAGGACGAGAGAGAATGGCAGCGATAGTTAGAAGCGTGAGACAATTAGTGATTAGTAGTGTTAGTAACTTAATCTAAATCCCTAATGTTAGTAGATTAGTTGGTTAGTACTATATACATCTAACTAATATATACAAAGTGTAATTAGAAAGTAAGAAGGAAGTAAAACGAGATTAGAAACGAAGACGGAAAACCGGAAACAGAATTTCCCGAAGTGCATGACAGAACGAGAATGAAACATGACTGAAGAAAGATAAATAAACAAAGTGCAAAAACAAACCGAACAGACATTCAAAACATAACAATAAGATGGCTTTTATAACCATAAAATAGTTATTGAGGGTTGGATTGATTCAGACGGAGCACTACTGAAGGCCTAGGTGTGAAATGCACGGCCCGCCACTGCCATCCATACAGAGGAAGAAAAATAAAACGTGTTGTCTTTGTTGCTTTATAATGTCCATTATGCATGACAAAAAAGAGGTCATTATCAATCCGAGTATACAGTACACATTCCCTGGCTATACCAGGCTATATGCCGGTAAAGTCAATCGCAATCTCCCAGGCAACAGATCAACAAGCACTCCATTTTGGAGAGCACAAGAATAATTCGTAGCTTTCTGCCAGGTTGTACACATGTTGTATTCACATGAGAAACAAATGAATGTGTCCTCAAAGCATGTTCCGTTCACCAACATGACGTCAACACTTCACCAGCGCATTAGAAATGCCCATCCATCCAGAAAACAAACAAAATACCAAACAAAAATACAGTTTTTAAAAGGCAAAATAAGACCTTTTAGCAGGAGTAAAATAAATGTTTACCAAAGTGAAAAATATGAGGCTTAAGTGCGTTGATGGTGCGCCCAGTTTCTCACAGAATAAGCAGATAATTAAACTAGAAACGCAATTTTAAGTCATTCTGTCGCTCCAATGGTGGTAAATAGTAAAAAAATAAACAAATAAAAACACTATGAGAATGAGTCTTCCTGGACAGGTCCCCTCCGGTAATCAGTGAAATAAGATTTCAATGTTCATATGCTCAATGCTCTATGGAGGCAAAGATCGAATGTAGGTCAGTGCCTTCTTGGGATCAATGAACTCGCGTCTGCCCTCCGCCGTCTTGAGAGTGAGCACCCTGGATACATCAAGGAAAATTGATGTATCCACACGACGCTCGTGTAGCAGCTGCTTGCACTGGTTGAATGCTGCTCGCTTCATGGAAACAAGCTTGGAATAATCCGGAAAAACCATGATATGATGCCCGCCCCAGCTCACCTTTCCATCTTGCGTGCCGCCTCCGCGATCCGTTCTCTGTCTTGAAACCACACGAAACGGGCGAGGATTGCTGTAGGTGGCTGGCCATCAGGTTTGCGCCTGGCTAGGGATCGGTGCGCACGGTCGATCTCGAGACCCCGGTAAAATCTATGTCCAGGAGCTGCGGGATACAGTCACGCAGGAAGGCAAGTGCATCCCGACCTCGCACCTCCAGGAATCTGACGAAACTTAAGTTATTCCACCAGGTTCTATTCTCCAAGTCATCCACTTTCTGATGCAAAATTTCCACCTCACTTTGTGTAGCTGGAGGGTTAGCCTCCAACACCCTATTAGCATCCTCGAGGAAATCAATGTTGGACTCGGCATTGCCCAGGTGCGCACCAATGTCTGTTAGCTTGGCCTCCACAGCCCTGAAGGCCGCTGATTGTATGCCGTTGAGCTTGTTCTCCTGCACCTCGGATGTTACTTTCAATAACGTGAAGATGCTAGATATGTCCCGGCCATTTGGTCAGTAGTGTTTGAGCTGGGTGCCTGGAGCGATGCCGGAGTCTCGTTAGTATCGGAATCACCAGCCCCAGCCGCGCCGTTGTTATCAGCGTCACCATGTTGGCTAGTGCTAGCTAAACCGACTTTGGAGTTATTAGCACCATCTTGGCTTTGTGTCTTAAATTTTTGTTGATGGGTGGGCATCCTAGACTACAACTGTGTCACTGAACTTAAAATAAAGTACTTTATAGCTATTTTCTCAATAAAGAAAGGAGAATAAGCTGCTGGACTGCGGAGCCTCCTAACTAAGCTGCCATTTCCGTTGCTCACATCAGTGTTTACCTGTGTTTGTGAACTGACCTGCTGTTTCCGTCCCCGCGTGTTTAGTATCTTTGGTTTGCTAAAGTTTACAGCGTTAGTCTTTGACTGATCTCTGTTAGTTATCTGTAGTTTCTAAACTTTGCGTAGCTTATTGGTGTTTAATTGCTAGCTATTACTGAATTAGATTAGCCTTGTTATTCGTTAGTTTCGAGCAGTTTATCTGCAATTGTTGGTTTGATTGTAGTGAATTGCAAGCAGTCCTGAGTAAATCCATTTAATTATCACGCTATTTGACTCAGCTGTTTGATCCCTCTTTTAGCTTTGTCAGAGCGAAGCTTGCGTCGCTCCCTCCTAGTATGTGCCCGCACCCCATAACAGTCTGCTCTCTCCATTCAGAAGGCGCTTCCAGCGTCGCACCCTCCCACGACAACGGAATCTCGCCAACCTCCTACCCCCTGACCCTTTGTGAAAACTTCACAATCTCAGGGGGGCTATGGAACTGTCGGTCTGCCGCACAGAAGGCCGACTTCATTTCTGCTTATGCCTCCCTCTTTCTCTTCTCCAGTTTCTCGCCTCACCGAGATCTGGATCAGCCTTGACAACTCCACTACTCCTGCTGCCCTCTCGTCCGCCTACTCCTTCTCCCACACCCCGGCCATCCGGCCGTGGTGGTGGTACAGGTTGCTTATCTCTCCCACATGGAAGTTCTCCAGTCGTTCCCCTTTCCAACCTGTCTATATCCTCTTTTGAATACCACTCTGTCTCCATCACCTATCCTACTAAACTCTTTATTGTTGTTGTTTATCATCCACCAGGGCCCCTGGGATGCTTCCTCGACGAGCTAGACACCCTGCGCACCTCCCGGGTCAGCCTCCGTGCTGCTGAGAGGAAGTGGGCAAAATCCAGGCACCCATCCGACCTTTCATCCTATCAGTCTCTACTGTCTGTGTTTTCTTCTGCCGTTCACTGCCGCTAAAGGCAAACTTCTATCAAACTAAAATTCAAAACTCTATCTCTAAACCTCGTCAACTGATCTCTATTTTCTCCTCTCTCCTCAGCACACCTCCTCCCCCACCTCAGTCCCCCTTCACTGCAGATGACTTTGCTGTTTTTCTTCGAGGAGAAAATTGCAGACATCCGCAACTCCTTTGTACCCTCCACTCCTCTGTGCCCTCCACTCCTCCCCTCCCTCTGTGCCTCTCACTCCCTCTGTGCCCTCCCCCTGCTTCCCCTCTTTTCTCCCTCTCAGACT
>JAINUG010001178.1:0-29315 GCA_029706075.1 Aldrovandia affinis
AACATTTTCTTTGTCAGCAGAGTAATTAATTTAGCACTGAGTCTTGATTTTTATTGGTAAACCTCCACATTGAGAGTTACTTCATTGGAGCATTCATTTGTCATGTTTAACAGTAAGTACTTCCTTTTGGGGTAGCTTCAATTGACTGCCATAATTGATCTGTCTCATGTTCCTGAATCTTGCATTTTTTCTGCAACTTTCCAGTACTCTAAATGGTGATATGGTATGTAGAGAGAATAGTAAAAATGATGTTATAAATATCTATATTTGTGATGTTGCAGTTGATTACCTGAACAAAAGCACTGACTTGTGTTGTTTCTCCAGCAAGTGCTTTTTGTTGAGGGTGGATTTTTCAGCAACATATGCTGCTGCATTGACTAGTTCAACTGTTTAGCAGGTCTATTGCAAAACATTAGTTGAAACACAGGGTAACTGCCAGTGGACAACTATGACTCTGCTGGGTGGGGTAGGAATTTTGTTTCAAGTTTCAAATCTTCCTAGCCTTGAAAAGGGAAACATTTACAAACAACAGAGTTTGAAGATAAATGATTTAAATGAAGACATTCTCATTCCTGTTTTGAAAGACACAGTTGGGACCCTATCAAAAGCATTAACTTGTCTCTATTTTTCAGTAAGTGCTTTTTGTTGGGGTACTTTTCAGTGGACAATGCACCTACAATTGATACGAAGAGCAACGTTAGGCATACATTCTTCCATTTTTGTTTTAGAATTGTTAAACCTCCACATTGAGGTTACTTCAAATGGAGCATTCATTTGTCATGTTTAACAGTAAGTGCTTCCTTTTGGGGTAGCTTCAATTGTGCCATACAGCACTTTACAGCACACTAGATGGTGCTGTTGTATGTTTAAGGGACATATTTACACTGGGGATTTCATTGTCCATATTTAATTCTTGCAAAGAGCTATTGCTTGTTGAATAGCTGTGATATTTAAATAGTCAATTGAATCATTGCAGCTTCAAATTCTCCATGTGGTTAAATCATGTGATTAAATGTGGCACTTAAATTAAACTCCTTTTCCTTGTGACCATTAACAACACATCAACATAATGGCTGATTATTGTGTAAAATTGCAGTTGAATGGGAGGAGCCTCTAGCACCATTCATTAAATGCAATGATTCTTAGTGTTAAAAACAGGATGAATCTATTAACCTCCATTCAGTTAGTTTGGGTGGCTTGAAATAGGAGCAGCATGAGATAAGCACTGTCTGAGGGCAACATTTTCTTTGTCAGCAGAGTAATTAATTTAACTTTTTTTAGTCTTGATTTTTTATTGGTAAACCTCCACATTGAGGTTACTTCAAATGGAGCATTCATTTGTCATGTTTAACAGTAAGTGCTTCCTTTTGGGGTAGCTTCAATTGTGCCATAATTGATCTGTCTCATGTTCCTGAATCTTGCATTTTTTTCTGCAACTTTCCAGTACTCTAAATGGTGATATGGTATGTAGAAGAGGAATATTTAAAAATGATGTTTTTAAATATCTATATTTGTGATGTTGCAGTTGGTTACCTGAACAAAAGCACTGACTTGTGTTGTTTCTCCAGCAAGTGCTTTTGTTGGGGTAGTTTTCAGCAACATATGCTGCTGCATTGACTAGTTCAACTGTTTAGCAGGTCTATTGCAAAACATTAATTGAAACACAGGGTAACTGCCAGTGGACAACTATGACGCTGCTGGGTGGGGTAGGAATTTTGTTTCAAGTTTCAAATCTTCCTAGCCTTGAAAGCAACTTTAATTGTACTTCAACTTTAGTATTACTCTGATTTTTTAATAGAAAGTGCTATCAAGTTGGGGCATAATTTGGCTGGGAAAAACTTCAGGGAAACATTTACAAACAACAGAGTTTGAAGATAAATGATTTAAATGAAGACATTCTCATTCCTGTTTTGAAAGACACAGTTGGGACCCTATAAAAAGCATTAACTTGTCTCTATTTTTCAGTAAGTGCTTTTGTTGGGGTACTTTCTGTGGACAATGCACCTACAATTGATACGAAGAGCAACGTTAGGCGTACATTCTTCCATTTTTGTTTTAGAATTGTTAAACCTCCACATTGAGGTTACTTCAAATGGAGCATTCATTTGTCATGTTTAACAGTAAGTGCTTCCTTTGTGGGTAGCTTCAGATTGTGCCATACAGCACTTTACAGCACACTAGATGGTGCTGTTGTATGTTTAAGGAAATATATTTACACTGGGGATTTCATTGTCCATATTTAATTCTTGCAAGAGCTATTGCTTGTTGAATAGCTGTGATATTTAAATAGTCAATTGAATCATTGCAGCTTCAAATTCTCCATGTGGTTAAATCATGTGATTAAATGTGGCACTTAAATTAAACTCCTTTTCCTTGTGACCATTAACAACACATCAACATAATGGCCGATTATTGTGTAAGAATTGCAGTTGAATGGGGGAGGAGCCTCTAGCACCATTCATTAAATGCAATGATTCTTAGTGTTAAAAACAGGATGAATCTATTAACCTCCATTCAGTTAGTTTGGGTGGCTTGAAATAGGAGCAGCATGAGATAAGCACTGTCTGAGGGCAACATTTTCTTTGTCAGCAGAGTAATTAATTTAACTTTTTTAGTCTTGATTTTTTATTGGTAAACCTCCACATTGAGGTTACTTCAAATGGAGCATTCATTTGTCATGTTTAACAGTAAGTACTTCCTTTTGGGGTAGCTTCAATTGTGCCATAATTGATCTGTCTCATGTTCCTGAATCTTGCATTTTTCTGCAACTTTCCAGTACTCTAAATGGTGATATGGTATGTAGAAGAGGAATATTTAAAAATGATGTTTTTAAATATCTATATTTGTGATGTTGCAGTTGGTTACCTGAACAAAAGCACTGACTTGTGTTGTTTCTCCAGCAAGTGCTTTTGTTGGGGTAGTTTTCAGCAACATATGCTGCTGCATTGACTAGTTCAACTGTTTAGCAGGTCTATTGCAAAACATTAATTGAAACACAGGGTAACTGCCAGTGGACAACTATGAGCTGCTGGGTGGGGTAGGAATTTTGTTTCAAGTTTCAAATCTTCCTAGCCTTGAAAGCAACTTTAATTGTACTTCAACTTTAGTATTACTCTGATTTTTTAATAGAAAGTGCTATCAAGTTGGGGCATAATTTGGCTGGGAAAAACTTCAGGGAAACATTTACAAACAACAGAGTTTGAAGATAAATGATTTAAATGAAGACATTCTCATTCCTGTTTTGAAAGACACAGTTGGGACCCTAAAAGCATTAACTTGTCTCTATTTTTCAGTAAGTGCTTTTTTGTTGGGGTACTTTTCTGTGGACAATGCACCTACAATTGATCGAAGAGCAACGTTAGGCGTACATTCTTCCATTTTGTTTTAGAATTGTTAAACCTCCACATTGAGGTTACTTCAAATGGAGCATTGATTTGTGATGTTTGACAGTAAGTGCTTCCTTTTGGGGTAGCTTCAATTGTGCCATACAGCACTTTACAGCACACTAGATGGTGCTGTTGTATGTTTAAGGGAAATATTTACACTGGGGATTTCATTGTCCATATTTAATTCTTGCAAAGAGCTATTGCTTGTTCAATATCTGTGATATTTAAATAGTCAATTGAATCATTGCAGCTTCAAATTCTCCATGTGGTTAAATCATGTGATTAAATGTGGCAGTTAAATTAAACTCCTTTTCCTTATGACCATTAACAACACATCAACATAATGGCTGATTATTGTGTAAAATTGCAGTTGAATGGGAGGAGCCTCTAGCACCATTCATTAAATGCAATGATTCTTAGTGTTAAAAACAGGATGAATCTATTAACCTCCATTCAGTTAGTTTGGGTGGCTTGAAATAGGAGCACCATGAGATAAGTACTGTCTGAGGGGAACATTTTCTTTGTCAGCAGAGTAATTAATTAAACTTTTTTTAATCTTGATTTTTTTTGGTAAACCTCCACATTGAGGTTACTTCAAACACAGCATTCATTTGTCATGTTTAACAGTAAGTGCTTCCTTTTGGGGTATCTTCAATTGTGCCATAATTGATCTGTCTCATGTTCCTGAATCTTGCATTTTTTCTGCAACTTTCCAGTACTCTAAATGGTGATATGGTATGTAAAAGATGAATATTTAAAATTTTGTTTCAAGTTTCAAATCTTCCTAGCCTTGAAAGCAACTTTAATTGTATTTCAACTTTAGTATTACTCTGATTTTTTAATAGAAAGTGCTATCAAGTTGGGGCATAATTTGGCTGGGAAAAACTTCAGGGAAACATTTACAAACAACAGAGTTTGAAGATAAATGATTTAAATGAAGACATTCTCATTCCTGTTTTGAAAGACACAGTTGGGACCCTATAAAAAGCATTAACTTGTCTCTATTTTTCAGTAAGTGCTTTTGTTGGGGTACTTTTCTGTGGACAATGCACCTACAATTGATACGAAGAGCAACGTTAGGCGTACATTCTTCCATTTTTGTTTTAGAATTGTTAAACCTCCACATTGAGGTTACTTCAAATGGAGCATTCATTTGTCATGTTTAACAGTAAGTGCTTCCTTTTGGGGTAGCTTCAATTGTGCCATACAGCACTTTACAGCACACTAGATGGTGCTGTTGTATGTATAAGGGAAATATTTACACTGGGGATTTCATTGTCCATATTTAATTCTTGCAAAGAGCTATTGCTTGTTGAATAGCTGTGATATTTAAATAGTCAATTGAATCATTGCAGCTTCAAATTCTCCATGTGGTTAAATCATGTGATTAAATGTGGCAGTTAAATTAAACTCCTTTTCCTTGTGACCATTAACAACACATCAACATAATGGCCGATTATTGTGTAAGATTGCAGTTGAATGGGGAGGAGCCTCTAGCACCATTCATTAAATGCAATGATTCTTAGTGTTAAAAACAGGATGAATCTATTAACCTCCATTCAGTTAGTTTGGGTGGCTTGAAATAGGAGCACCATGAGATAAGCACTGTCTGAGGGCAACATTTTCTTTGTCAGCAGAGTAATTAATTTAACTTTTTTTAGTCTTGATTTTTTTATTGGTAAACCTCCACATTGAGGTTACTTCAAATGGAGCATTCATTTGTCATGTTTAACAGTAAGTGCTTCCTTTTGGGGTAGCTTCAATTGTGCCATAATTTATCTGTCTCATGTTCCTGAATCTTGCATTTTTTCTGCAACTTTCAGTACTCTAAATGGTGATATGGTATGTAGAAGAGGAATATTTAAAAATGATGTTTTAAATATCTATATTTGTGATGTTGCAGTTGGTTACCTGAACAAAAGCACTGACTTGTGTTGTTTCTCCAGCAAGTGCTTTTTGTTGGGGTAGTTTTCAGCAACCTATGCTGCTGCATTGACTAGTTCAACTGTTTAGCAGGTCTATTGCAAAACATTAGTTGAAACACAGGGTAACTGCCAGTGGACAACTATGACTCTGCTGGGTGGGGTAGGAATTTTGTTTCAAGTTTCAAATCTTCCTAGCCTTGAAAGCAACTTTAATTGTACTTCAACTTTAGTATTACTCTGATTTTTTTAATAGAAAGTGCTATCAAGTTGGGGCATAATTTGGCTGGGAAAAACTTCAGGGAAACATTTACAAACAACAGAGTTTGAAGATAAATGATTTAAATGAAGACATTCTCATTCCTGTTTTGAAAGACACAGTTGGGACCCTATAAAAAGCATTAACTTGTCTCTATTTTTCAGTAAGTGCTTTTGTTGGGGTACTTTTCTGTGGACAATGCACCTACAATTGATACGAAGAGCAACGTTAGGCGTACATTCTTCCATTTTGTTTTAGAATTGTTAAACCTCCACATTGAGGTTACTTCAAATGGAGCATTCATTTGTCATGTTTAACAGTAAGTGCTTCCTTTTGGGGTAGCTTCAATTGTGCCATACAGCACTTTACAGCACACTAGATGGTGCTGTTGTATGTTTAAGGAAATATTTACACTGGGGATTTCATTGTCCATATTTAATTCTTGCAAAGAGCTATTGCTTGTTCAATATCTGTGATATTTAAATAGTCAATTGAATCATTGCAGCTTCAAATTCTCCATGTGGTTAAATCATGTGATTAAATGTGGCAGTTAAATTAAACTCCTTTTCCTTATGACCATTAACAACACATCAACATAATGGCTGATTATTGTGTAAAATTGCAGTTGAATGGGGAGGAGCCTCTAGCACCATTCATTAAATGCAATGATTCTTAGTGTTAAAAACAGGATGAATCTATTAACCTCCATTCAGTTAGTTTGGGTGGCTTGAAATAGGAGCACCATGAGATAAGTACTGTCTGAGGGAACATTTTCTTTGTCAGCAGAGTAATTAATTAAACTTTTTTTAATCTTGATTTTTTTTGGTAAACCTCACATTGAGGTTACTTCAAACAGAGCATTCATTTGTCATGTTTAACAGTTCGTGCTTCCTTTTGGGGTATCTTCAATTGTGCCATAATTGATCTGTCTCATGTTCCTGAATCTTGCATTTTTCTGCAACTTTCCAGTACTCTAAATGGTGATATGGTATGTAGAATATTTAAAAAGATGTTTTTAAATATTTAAAATTTTGTTTCAAGTTTCAAATCTTTTGTTGGGGTAGTTTTCCTAGCCTTGAAACTGCAAGGTCTTTAATTGTACTTCAACTTTAGTATTACTCTGATTTTTAATAGAAAGTGCTATCAAGTTGGGGCATAATTTGGCTGGGAAAAACTTCAGGGAAACATTTACAAACAACAGAGTTTGAAGATAAATGATTTAAATGAAGACATTCTCATTCCTGTTTTGAAAGACACAGTTGGGACCCTATCAAAAGCATTAACTTGTCTCTATTTTTCAGTAAGTGCTTTTGTTGGGGTACTTTTCTGTGGACAATGCACCTACAATTGATACGAAAGAGCAACGTTAGGCGTACATTCTTCCATTTTTGTTTTAGAATTGTTAAACCTCCACATTGAGGTTACTTCAAATGGAGCATTCATTTGTCATGTTTAACAGTAAGTGCTTCCTTTTGGGGTAGCTTCAATTGTGCCATACAGCACTTTACAGCACACTAGATGGTGCTGTTGTATGTTAAGGGAAATATTTACACTGGGGATTTCATTGTCCATATTTAATTCTTGCAAAGAGCTATTGCTTGTTGAATATCTGTGATATTTAAATAGTCAATTGAATCATTGCAGCTTCAAATTCTCCATGTGGTTAAATCATGTGATTAAATGTGGCAGTTAAATTAAACTCCTTTTCCTTATGACCATTAACAACACATCAACATAATGGCTGATTATTGTGTAAAATTGCAGTTGAATGGGGGAGGAGCCTCTAGCACCATTCATTAAATGCAATGATTCTTAGTGTTAAAAACAGGATGAATCTATTAACCTCCATTCAGTTAGTTTGGGTGGCTTGAAATAGGAGCACCATGAGATAAGCACTGTCTGAGGGCAACATTTTCTTTGTCAGCAGAGTAATTAATTAAACTTTTTTAATCTTGATTTTTTTTGGTAAACCTCCACATTGAGGTTACTTCAAACACAGCATTCATTTGTCATGTTTAACAGTTCGTGCTTCCTTTTGGGGTATCTTCAATTGTGCCATAATTGATCTGTCTCATGTTCCTGAATCTTGCATTTTTTCTGCAACTTTCCAGTACTCTAAATGGTGATATGGTATGTGGAGAAGAGGAATATTTAAAATTTTGTTTCAAGTTTCAAATCTTCCTAGCCTTGAAAGCAACTTTAATTGTACTTCAACTTTAGTATTACTCTGATTTTTTAATAGAAAGTGCTATCAAGTTGGGGCATAATTTGGCTGGGAAAAACTTCAGGGAAACATTTACAAACAACAGAGTTTGAAGATAAATGATTTAAATGAAGACATTCTCATTCCTGTTTTGAAAGACACAGTTGGGACCCTATAAAAAGCATTAACTTGTCTCTATTTTTCAGTAAGTGCTTTTTGTTGGGGTACTTTTCTGTGGACAATGCACCTACAATTGATACGAAGAGCAACGTTAGGCGTACATTCTTCCATTTTTGTTTTAGAATTGTTAAACCTCCACATTGAGGTTACTTCAAATGGAGCATTCATTTGTCATGTTTAACAGTAAGTGCTTCCTTTTGGGGTAGCTTCAATTGTGCCATACAGCACTTTACAGCACACTAGATGGTGCTGTTGTATGTTTAAGGGACATATTTACACTGGGGATTTCATTGTCCATATTTAATTCTTGCAAAGAGCTATTGCTTGTTGAATAGCTGTGATATTTAAATAGTCAATTGAATCATTGCAGCTTCAAATTCTCCATGTGGTTAAATCATGTGATTAAATGTGGCAGTTAAATTAAACTCCTTTTCCTTGTGACCATTAACAACACATCAACATAATGGCTGATTATTGTGTAAAATTGCAGTTGAATGGGGAGGAGCCTCTAGCACCATTCATTAAATGCAATGATTCTTAGTGTTAAAAACAGGATGAATCTATTAACCTCCATTCAGTTAGTTTGGGTGGCTTGAAATAGGAGCAGCATGAGATAAGCACTGTCTGAGGGCAACATTTTCTTTGTCAGCAGAGTAATTAATTTAACTTTTTTAGTCTTGATTTTTATTGGTAAACCTCCACATTGAGGTTACTTCAAATGGAGCATTCATTTGTCATGTTTAACAGTAAGTGCTTCCTTTTGGGGTAGCTTCAATTGTGCCATAATTGATCTGTCTCATGTTCCTGAATCTTGCATTTTTTCTGCAACTTTCCAGTACTCTAAATGGTGATATGGTATGTAGAAGAGGAATATTTAAAAATGATGTTTTAAATATCTATATTTGTGATGTTGCAGTTGGTTACCTGAACAAAAGCACTGACTTGTGTTGTTTCTCAGCAAGTGCTTTTTGTTGGGGTAGTTTTCAGCAACCTATGCTGCTGCATTGACTAGTTCAACTGTTTAGCAGGTCTATTGCAAAACATTAGTTGAAACACAGGGTAACTGCCAGTGGACAACTATGACTCTGCTGGGTGGGGTAGGAATTTTGTTTCAAGTTTCAAATCTTCTAGCCTTGAAAGCAACTTTAATTGTACTTCAACTTTAGTATTACTCTGATTTTTAATAGAAAGTGCTATCAAGTTGGGGCATAATTTGGCTGGGAAAAACTTCAGGAAACATTTACAAACAACAGAGTTTGAAGATAAATGATTTAAATGAAGACATTCTCATTCCTGTTTTGAAAGACACAGTTGGGACCCTATAAAAAGCATTAACTTGTCTCTATTTTTCAGTAAGTGCTTTTTGTTGGGGTACTTTTCAGTGGACAATGCACCTACAATTGATACGAAGAGCAACGTTAGGCGTACATTCTTCCATTTTTGTTTTAGAATTGTTAAACCTCCACATTGAGGTTACTTCAAATGGAGCATTCATTTGTCATGTTTAACAGTAAGTGCTTCCTTTTGGGGTAGCTTCAATTGTGCCATACAGCACTTTACAGCACACTAGATGGTGCTGTTGTATGTATAAAGGAAATATTTACACTGGGGATTTCATTGTCCATATTTAATTCTTGCAAAGAGCTATTGCTTGTTGAATAGCTGTGATATTTAAATAGTCAATTGAATCATTGCAGCTTCAAATTCTCCATTGTGGTTAAATCATGTGATTAAATGTGGCAGTTAAATTAAACTCCTTTTCCTTATGACCATTAACAACACATCAACATAATGGCTGATTATTGTGTAAAATTGCAGTTGAATGGGGAGGAGCCTCTAGCACCATTCATTAAATGCAATGATTCTTAGTGTTAAAAACAGGATGAATCTATTAACCTCCATTCAGTTAGTTTGGGTGGCTTGAAATAGGAGCACCATGAGATAAGCACTGTCTGAGGGCAACATTTTCTTTGTCAGCAGAGTAATTAATTTAACTTTTTTAATCTTGATTTTTATTGGTAAACCTCCACATTGAGGTTACTTCAAACAGAGCATTCATTTGTCATGTTTAACAGTAAGTGCTTCCTTTTGGGGTAGCTTCAATTGTGCCATAATTTATCTGTCTCATGTTCCTGAATGTTGCATTTTTTCTGGAACTTTCCAGTACTCTAAATGGTGATATGGTATGTAGAAGAGGAATATTTAAAAATGATGTTTTTAAATATCTATATTTGTGATGTTGCAGTTGGTTACCTGAACAAAAGCACTGACTTGTGTTGTTTCTCCAGCAAGTGCTTTTTGTTGGGGTAGTTTTCAGCAACCTATGCTGCTGCATTGACTAGTTCAACTGTTTAGCAGGTCTATTGCAAAACATTAGTTGAAACACAGGGTAACTGCCAGTGGACAACTATGACTCTGCTGGGTGGGGTAGGAATTTTGTTTCAAGTTTCAAATCTTCCTAGCCTTGAAAGCAACTTTAATTGTACTTCAACTTTAGTATTACTCTGTTTTTTTAATAGAAAGTGCTATCAAGTTGGGGCATAATTTGGCTGGGGAAAACTTCAGGGAAACATTTACAAACAACAGAGTTTGAAGATAAATGATTTAAATGAAGACATTCTCATTCCTGTTTTGAAAGACACAGTTGGGACCCTATCAAAAGCATTAACTTGTCTCTATTTTTCAGTAAGTGCTTTTTGTTGGGGTACTTTCCAGTGGACAATGCACCTACAATTGATAAGAAGAGCAACGTTAGGCGTACATTCTTCCATTTTTGTTTTAGAATTGTTAAACCTCCACATTGAGGTTACTTCAAATGGAGCATTCATTTGTCATGTTTAACAGTAAGTGCTTCCTTTTGGGGTAGCTTCAATTGTGCCATACAGCACTTTACAGCACACTAGATGGTGCTGTTGTATGTATAAGGGAAATATTTACACTGGGGATTTCATTGCCCATATTTAATTCTTGCAAAGAGCTATTGCTTGTTGAATAGCTGTGATATTTAAATAGTCAATTTAATCATTGCAGCTTCAAATTCTCCATTGTGGTTAAATCATGTGATTAAATGTGGCAGTTAAATGAAACTCCTTTTCCTTATGACCATTAACAACACATCAACATAATGGCCGATTATTGTGTAAGAATTGCAGTTGAATGGGAGGAGCCTCTAGCACCATTCATTAAATGCAATGATTCTTAGTGTTAAAAACAGGATGAATCTATTAACCTCCATTCAGTTAGTTTGGGTGGCTTGAAATAGGAGCACCATGAGATAAGCACTGTCTGAGGGCAACATTTTCTTTGTCAGCAGAGTAATTAATTTAACTTTTTTAATCTTGATTTTTTTGGTAAACCTCCACATTGAGGTTACTTCAAACAGAGCATTCATTTGTCATGTTTAACAGTAAGTGCTTCCTTTTGGGGTAGCTTCAATTGTGCCATAATTTATCTGTCTCATGTTCCTGAATCTTGCATTTTTTCTGCAACTTTCCAGTACTCTAAATGGTGATATGGTATGTAGAGAATATTTAAAAATGATGTTTTTAAATATCTATTTTGTGATGTTGCAGTTGGTTACCTGAACAAAAGCACTGACTTGTGTTGTTTCTCCAGCAAGTGCTTTTGTTGGGGGTAGTTTTCAGCAACCTATGCTGCTGCATTGACTAGTTCAACTGTTTGCAGGTCTATTGCAAAACATTAGTTGAAACACAGGGTAACTGCCAGTGGACAACTATGACTCTGCTGGGTGGGGTAGGAATTTTGTTTCAAGTTTCAAATCTTCTAGCCTTGAAAGCAGCTTTAATTGTACTTCAACTTTAGTATTACTCTGATTTTTTAAATAGAAAGTGCTATCAAGTTGGGGCATAATTTGGCTTCAGGAAAACTTCAGGGAAACATTTACAAACAACAGAGTTTGAAGATAAATGATTTAAATGAAGACATTCTCATTCCTGTTTTGAAAGACACAGTTGGGATCCTATCAAAAGCATTAACTTGTCTCTATTTTTCAGTAAGTGCTTTTTGTTGGGGTACTTTTCAGTGGACAATGCACCTACAATTGATAAGAAGAGCAGCGTTAGGCGTACATTCTTCCATTTTTGTTTTAGAATTGTTAAACCTCCACATTGAGGTTACTTCAAATGGAGTATTCATTTGTCATGTTTAACAGTAAGTGCTTCCTTTTGGGGTAGCTTCAATTGTGCCATACAGCACTTTACAGCACACTAGATGGTGCTGTTGTATGTTTAAGGGAAATATTTACACTGGGGATTTCATTGTCCATATTTAATTCTTGCAAAGAGCTATTGCTTGTTGAATAGCTGTGATATTTAAATAGTCAATTGAATCATTGCAGCTTCAAATTCTCCATTGTGGTTAAATCATGTGATTAAATGTGGCAGTTAAATTAAACTCCTTTCCTTATGACCATTAACAACACATCAACATAATGGCGATTATTGTGTAAAATTGCAGTTGAATGGGGAGGAGCCTCTAGCACCATTCATTAAATGCAATGATTCTTAGTGTTAAAAACAGGATGAATCTATTAACCTCCATTCAGTTAGTTTGGGTGGCTTGAAATAGGAGCACCATGAGATAAGTACTGTCTGAGGGCAACATTTTCTTTGTCAGCAGAGTAATTAATTTAACTTTTTTTTTAATCTTGATTTTTATTGGTAAACCTCCACATTGAGGTTACTTCAAACCAGAGCATTCATTTGTCATGTTTAACAGTAAGTGCTTCCTTTTGGGGTAGCTTCAATTGTGCCATAATTTATCTGTCTCATGTTCCTGAATCTTGCATTTTTTCTGCAACTTTCAGTACTCTAAATGGTGATATGGTATGTAGAAGAGGAATATTTAAAAATGATGTTTTAAATATCTATATTTTGTGATGTTGCAGTTGGTTACCTGAACAAAAGCACTGACTTGTGTTGTTTCTCCAGCAAGTGCTTTTTGTTGGGGTAGTTTTTCAGCAACCTATGCTGCTGCATTGACTAGTTCAACTGTTTAGCAGGTCTATTGCAAAACATTAGTTGAAACACAGGGTAACTGCCAGTGGACAACTATGACTCTGCTGGGTGGGGTAGGAATTTTGTTTCAAGTTTCAAATCTTCCTAGCCTTGAAAGCAGCTTTAATGTACTTCAACTTTAGTATTACTCTGATTTTTTAAATAGAAAAGTGCTATCAAGTTGGGGCATAATTTGGCTGGGAAAAACTTCAGGAAACATTTACAAACAACAGAGTTTGAAGATAAATGATTTAAATGAAGACATTCTCATTCCTGTTTTGAAAGACACAGTTGGGACCCTATCAAAAGCATTAACTTGTCTCTATTTTTCAGTAAGTGCTTTTTGTTGGGGTACTTTTCAGTGGACAATGCACCTACAATTGATACGAAGAGCAACGTTAGGCGTACATTCTTCCATTTTGTTTTAGAATTGTTAAACCTCCACATTGAGGTTACTTCAAATGGAGCATTCATTTGTCATGTTTAACAGTAAGTGCTTCCTTTTGGGGTAGCTTCAATTGTGCCATACAGCACTTTACAGCACACTAGATGGTGCTGTTGTATGTATAAAGGAAATATTTACACTGGGGATTTCATTGTCCATATTTAATTCTTGCAAAGAGCTATTGCTTGTTGAATAGCTGTGATATTTAAATAGTCAATTGAATCATTGCAGCTTCAAATTCTCCATTGTGGTTAAATCATGTGATTAAATGTGGCGCTTAAATTAAACTCCTTTTCCTTATGACCATTAACAACACATCAACATAATGGGCGATTATTGTGTAAGAATTGCAGTTGAATGGGGAGGAGCCTCTAGCACCATTCATTAAATGCAATGATTCTTAGTGTTAAAAACAGGATGAATCTATTAACCTCCATTCAGTTAGTTTGGGTGGCTTGAAATAGGAGCACCATGAGATAAGCACTGTCTGAGGGCAACATTTTCTTTGTCAGCAGAGTAATTAATTTAACTTTTTTAATCTTGATTTTTATTGGTAAACCTCCACATTGAGGTTACTTCAAATGGAGCATTCATTTGTCATGTTTAACAGTAAGTGCTTCCTTTTGGGGGGTAGCTTCAATTGTGCCATAATTTATCTGTCTCATGTTCCTGAATCTTGCATTTTTTCTGCAACTTTCCAGTACTCTAAATGGTGATGGTGGTAGAAGAGGAATATTTAAAAATGATGTTTTTAAATATCTATATTTTGATGTTGCAGTTTGAACAAAAGCACTGACTTGTGTTGTTTCTCAGCAAGTGCTTTTGTTGGGGTAGTTTTCAGCAACCTAACCTATGCTGCTGCATTGACTAGTTCAACTGTTTAGCAGGTCTATTGCAAAACATTAGTTGAAACACAGGGTAACTGCCAGTGGACAACTATGACTCTGCTGGGTGGGGTAGGAATTTTGTTTCAAGTTTCAAATCTTCCTAGCCTTGAAAGCAGCTTTAATTGTACTTCAACTTTAGTATTACTCTGATTTTTTAAATAGAAAGTGCTATCAAGTTGGGGCATAATTTGGCTGGGGAAAACTTCAGGAAACATTTACAAACAACAGAGTTTGAAGATAAATGATTTAAATGAAGACATTCTCATTCCTGTTTTGAAAGACACAGTTGGGACCCTATCAAAAGCATTAACTTGTCTCTATTTTTCAGTAAGTGCTTTTGTTGGGGTACTTTTCAGTGGACAATGCACCTACAATTGATACGAAGCAAGAGCAACGTTAGGCGTACATTCTTCCATTTTTGTTTTAGAATTGTTAAACCTCCACATTGAGGTTACTTCAAATGGAGCATTCATTTGTCATGTTTAACAGTAAGTGCTTCCTTTTGGGGTAGCTTCAATTGTGCCATACAGCACTTTACAGCACACTAGATGGTGCTGTTGTTGTATAAGGGAAATATTTACACTGGGGATTTCATTGTCCATATTTAATTCTTGCAAAGAGCTATTGCTTGTTGAATAGCTGTGATATTTAAATAGTCAATTGAATCATTGCAGCTTCAAATTCTCCATTGTGGTTAAATCATGTGATTAAATGTGGCAGTTAAATTAAACTCCTTTCCTTATGACCATTAACAACACATCAACATAATGGCGATTATTGTGTAAATTGCAGTTGAAGGGGAGGAGCCTCTAGCACCATTCATTAAATGCAATGATTCTTAGTGTTAAAAACAGGATGAATCTATTAACCTCCATTCAGTTAGTTTGGGTGGCTTGAAATAGGAGCACCATGAGATAAGCACTGTCTGAGGGCAACATTTTCTTTGTCAGCAGAGTAATTAATTTAACTTTTTTAATCTTGATTTTTATTGGTAAACCTCCACATTGAGGTTACTTCAAACAGAGCATTCATTTGTCATGTTTAACAGTAAGTGCTTCCTTTTGGGGTAGCTTCAATTGTGCCATAATTTATCTGTCTCATGTTCCTGAATGTTGCATTTTTTTCTGGAACTTTCAGTACTCTAAATGGTGATATGGTATGTAGAAGAGGAATATTTAAAAATGATGTTTTAAATATCTATATTTGTGATGTTGCAGTTGGTTACCTGAACAAAAGCACTGACTTGTGTTGTTTCTCCAGCAAGTGCTTTTTGTTGGGGTAGTTTTCAGAAACCTATGCTGCTGCATTGACTACTTCAACTGTTTAGCAGGTCTATTTGCAAAACATTAGTTGAAACACAGGGTAACTGCCAGTGGACAACTATGACTCTGCTGGGTGGGGTAGAATTTTTGTTTCAAGTTTCAAATCTTCCTAGCCTTGAAAGCAGCTTTAATTTTACTTCAACTTTACTATTACTCTGATTTTTAAATAGAAAGTGCTATCAAGTTGGGGCATAATTTGGCTGGGAAAACTTCAGGAAACATTTACAACAGAGTTTGAAGATAAATGATTTAAATGAAGACATTCTCATTCCTGTTTTGAAAGACACAGTTGGGACCTATCAAAAGCATTAACTTGTCTCTATTTTTCAGTAAGTGCTTTTTGTTGGGGTACTTTTTCAGTGGACAATGCACCTACAATTGATAAGAAGAGCAACGTTAGGCGTACATTCTTCCATTTTTGTTTTAGAATTGTTAAACCTCCACATTGAGGTTATTTCAAATGGAGCATTCATTTGTCATGTTTAACAGTAAGTGCTTCCTTTTGGGGTAGCTTCAATTGTGCCATACAGCACTTTACAGCACACTAGATGGTGCTGTTGTATGTATAAAGGGACATATTTACACTGGGGATTTCATTGTCCATATTTAATTCTTGCAAAAAGAGCTATTGCTTGTTGAATAGCTGTGATATTTAAATAGTCAATTGAATCATTGCAGCTTCAAATTCTCCATGTGGTTAAATCATGTGATTAAATGTGGCACTTAAATTAAACTCCTTTTCCTTATGACCATTAACAACACATCAACATAATGGCCGATTATTGTGTAAAATTGCAGTTGAATGGGGAGGAGCCTCTAGCACCATTCATTAAATGCAATGATTCTTAGTGTTAAAAACAGGATGAATCTATTAACCTCCATTCAGTTAGTTTGGGTGGCTTGAAATAGGAGCACCATGAGATAAGCACTGTCTGAGGCAACATTTTCTTTGTCAGCAGAGTAATTAATTTAACTTTTTTAGTCTTGATTTTTTATTGGTAAACCTCCACATTGGGGTTACTTCAAATGGAGCATTCATTTGTCATGTTTAACAGTAAGTGCTTCCTTTTGGGGTAGCTTCAATTGTGCCATAATTTATCTGTCTCATGTTCCTGAATCTTGCATTTTTCTGCAACTTTCAGTACTCTAAATGGTGATATGGTATGTAGAAGAGGAATATTTAAAAATGATGTTTTTAAATATCTATATTTGTGATGTTGCAGTTGGTTACCTGAACAAAAGCACTGACTTGTGTTGTTTCTCCAGCAAGTGCTTTTGTTGGGGTAGTTTTCAGCAACCTATGCTGCTGCATTGACTAGTTCAACTGTTTGCAGGTCTATTGCAAAACATTAGTTGAAACACAGGGTAACTGCCAGTGGACAACTATGACTCTGCTGGGTGGGGTAGGAATTTTGTTTCAAGTTTCAAATCTTCCTAGCCTTGAAAGCAGCTTTAATTGTACTTCAACTTTAGTATTACTCTGATTTTTAAATAGAAAGTGCTATCAAGTTGGGGCATAATTTGGCTGGAAAAACTTCAGGGAAACATTTACAAACAACAGAGTTTGAAGATAAATGATTTAAATGAAGACATTCTCATTCCTGTTTTGAAAGACACAGTTGGGACCCTATCAAAAGCATTAACTTGTCTCTATTTTTCAGTAAGTGCTTTTTGTTGGGGTACTTTTCAGTGGACAATGCACCTACAATTGATAGAAGAGCAACGTTAGGCGTACATTCTTCCATTTTTGTTTTAGAATTGTTAAACCTCACATTGAGGTTACTTCAAATGGAGCATTCATTTGTCATGTTTAACAGTAAGTGCTTCCTTTTGGGGTAGCTTCAATTGTGCCATACAGCACTTTACAGCACACTAGATGGTGCTGTTGTATGTATAAAGGGAAATATTTACACTGGGGATTTCATTGTCCATATTTAATTCTTGCAAAAGAGCTATTGCTTGTTTTGAATAGCTGTGATATTTAAATAGTCAATTGAATCATTGCATCTTCAAATTCTCCATTGTGGTTAAATCATGTGATTAAATGTGGCGCTTAAATTAAACTCCTTTTCCTTATGACCATTAACAACACATCAACATAATGGCCGATTATTGTGTAAAATTGCAGTTGAATGGGAGGAGCCTCTAGCACCATTCATTAAATGCAATGATTCTTAGTGTTAAAAACAGGATGAATCTATTAACCTCCATTCAGTTAGTTTGGGTGGCTTGAAATTGTCTCACCATGAGATAAGCACTGTCTGGGGCAACATTTTCTTTGTCAGCAGAGTAATTAATTTAACTTTTTTTAATCTTGATTTTTATTGGTAAACCTCCACATTGAGGTTACTTCAAACAGAGCATTCATTTGTCATGTTTAACAGTAAGTGCTTCCTTTTGGGGTAGCTTCAATTGTGCCATAATTTATCTGTCTCATGTTCCCGAATCTTGCATTTTTTTCTGCAACTTTCCAGTACTCTAAATGGTGATATGGTATGTAGAAGAGGAATATTTAAAAATGATGTTTTTAAATATCTATATTTGTGATGTTGCAGTTGGTTACCTGAACAAAAGCACTGACTTGTGTTGTTTCTCAGCAAGTGCTTTTTTGTTGGGGTTTTCAGCAACCTATGCTGCTGCATTGACTAGTTCAACTGTTTAGCAGGTCTATTGCAAAACATTAGTTGAAACACAGGGTAACTGCCAGTGGACAACTATGACTCTGCTGGGTGGGGTAGGAATTTTGTTTCAAGTTTCAAATCTTCCTAGCCTTGAAAGCAGCTTTAATTGTACTTCAACTTTAGTATTACTCTGATTTTTAAATAGAAAGTGCTATCAAGTTGGGGCATAATTTGGCTGGGAAAAACTTCAGGGAAACATTTACAAACAACAGAGTTTGAAGATAAATGATTTAAATGAAGACATTCTCATTCCTGTTTTGAAAGACACAGTTGGGACCCTATCAAAAGCATTAACTTGTCTCTATTTTTCAGTAAGTGCTTTTGTTGGGGTACTTTTCAGTGGACAATGCACCTACAATTGATACAAAGAGCAACGTTAGGCGTACATTCTTCCATTTTGTTTTAGAATTGTTAAACCTCCACATTGAGGTTACTTCAAATGGAGCATTCATTTGTCATGTTTAACAGTAAGTGCTTCCTTTTGGGGTAGCTTCAATTGTGCCATACAGCACTTTACAGCACACTAGATGGTGCTGTTGTATGTATAAAGGAAATATTTACACTGGGATTTCATTGTCCATATTTAATTCTTGCAAAGAGCTATTGCTTGTTGAATAGCTGTGATATTTAAATAGTCAATTTAATCATTGCAGCTTCAAATTCTCCATTGTGGTTAAATCATGTGATTAAATGTGGCAGTTAAATTAAACTCCTTTTCCTTATGACCATTAACAACACATCAACATAATGGGCGATTATTGTGTAAATTGCAGTTGAATGGGGAGGAGCCTCTAGCACCATTCATTAAATGCAATGATTCTTAGTGTTAAAAACAGGATGAATCTATTAACCTTCATTCAGTTAGTTTGGGTGGCTTGAAATAGGAGCACCATGAGATAAGCACTGTCTGAGGGCAACATTTTCTTTGTCAGCAGAGTAATTAATTTAACTTTTTTTAATCTTGATTTTTTATTGGTAAACCTCCACATTGAGGTTACTTCAAACAGAGCATTCATTTGTCATGTTTAACAGTAAGTGCTTCCTTTTGGGGTAGCTTCAATTGTGCCATAATTTATCTGTCTCATGTTCCTGAATCTTGCATTTTTTCTGGAACTTTCCAGTACTCTAAATGGTGATATGGTATGTAGAAGAGGAATATTTAAAAATGATGTTTTTAAATATCTATATTTAATGATGTTGCAGTTGGTTACCTGAACAAAAGCACTGACTTGTGTTGTTTCTCCAGCAAGTGCTTTTTGTTGGGGTAGTTTTCAGCAACCTATGCTGCTGCATTGACTAGTTCAACTGTTTAGCAGGTCTATTGCAAAACATTAGTTGAAACACAGGGTAACTGCCAGTGGACAACTATGACTCTGCTGGGTGGGGTAGGAATTTTTGTTTCAAGTTTCAAATCTTCCTAGCCTTGAAAGCAGCTTTAATTGTACTTCAACTTTAGTATTACGCTGATTTTTTAAATAGAAAGTGCTATCAAGTTGGGGCATAATTTGGCTGGGAAAAACTTCAGGGAAACATTTACAAACAACAGAGTTTGAAGATAAATGATTTAAATGAAGACATTCTCATTCCTGTTTTGAAAGACACAGTTGGGACCCTATCAAAAGCATTAACTTGTCTCTATTTTTCAGTAAGTGCTTTTTGTTGGGGTACTTTTCAGTGGACAATGCACCTACAATTGATACGAAGAGCAACGTTAGGCGTACATTCTTCCATTTTTGTTTTAGAATTGTTAAACCTCCACATTGAGGTTACTTCAAATGGAGCATTCATTTGTCATGTTTAACAGTAAGTGCTTCCTTTTGGGGTAGCTTCAATTGTGCCATACAGCACTTTACAGCACACTAGATGGTGCTGTTGTATGTATAAGGAAATATTTACACTGGGATTTCATTGTCCATATTTAATTCTTGCAAGAGCTATTGCTTGTTGAATAGCTGTGATATTTAAATAGTCAATTGAATCATTGCAGCTTCAAATTCTCCATTGTGGTTAAATCATGTGATTAAATGTGGCACTTAAATTAAACTCCTTTCCTTATGACCATTAACAACACATCAACATAATGGCCGATTATTGTGTAAAATTGCAGTTGAATGGGGAGGAGCCTCTAGCACCATTCATTAAATGCAATGATTCTTAGTGTTAAAAACAGGATGAATCTATTAACCTTCATTCAGTTAGTTTGGGTGGCTTGAAATAGGAGCACCATGAGATAAGCACTGTCTGAGGGCAACATTTTCTTTGTCAGCAGAGTAATTAATTTAACTTTTTTTAGTCTTGATTTTTTTATTGGTAAACCTCCACATTGAGGTTACTTCAAATGGAGCATTCATTTGTCATGTTTAACAGTAAGTGCTTCCTTTTGGGGTAGCTTCAATTGTGCCATAATTTATCTGTCTCATGTTCCTGAATGTTGCATTTTTTCTGCAACTTTCCAGTACTCTAAATGGTGATATGGTATGTAGAAGAGGAATATTTAAAAATGATGTTTTTAAATATCTATATTTGTGATGTTGCAGTTGGTTACCTGAACAAAAGCACTGACTTGTGTTGTTTCTCCAGCAAGTGCTTTTGTTGGGGTAGTTTTTCAGCAACCTATGCTGCTGCATTGACTAGTTCAACTGTTTAGCAGGTCTATTGCAAAACATTAGTTGAAACACAGGGTAACTGCCAGTGGACAACTATGACTCTGCTGGGTGGGGTAGGAATTTTGTTTCAAGTTTCAAATCTTCCTAGCCTTGAAAGCAGCTTTAATTGTACTTCAACTTTACTATTACTCTGATTTTTAAATAGAAAGTGCTATCAAGTTGGGGCATAATTTGGCTGGGAAAAACTTCAGGGAAACATTTACAAACAACAGAGTTTGAAGATAAATGATTTAAATGAAGACATTCTCATTCCTGTTTTGAAAGACACAGTTGGGACCCTATCAAAAGCATTAACTTGTCTCTATTTTTCAGTAAGTGCTTTTTGTTGGGGTACTTTTCAGTGGACAATGCACCTACAATTGATACGAAGAGCAACGTTAGGCGTACATTCTTCCATTTTTGTTTTAGAATTGTTAAACCTCCACATTGAGGTTACTTCAAATGGAGCATTCATTTGTCATGTTTAACAGTAAGTGCTTCCTTTTGGGGTAGCTTCAATTGTGCCATACAGCACTTTACAGCACACTAGATGGTGCTGTTGTATGTATAAGGGAAATATTTACACTGGGGATTTCATTGTCCATATTTAATTCTTGCAAAAGAGCTATTGCTTGTTGAATAGCTGTGATATTTAAATAGTCAATTGAATCATTGCATCTTCAAATTCTCCATTGTGGTTAAATCATGTGATTAAATGTGGCGCTTAAATTAAACTCCTTTTCCTTATGACCATTAACAACACATCAACATAATGGCCGATTATTGTGTAAATTGCAGTTGAATGGGGAGGAGCCTCTAGCACCATTCATTAAATGCAATGATTCTTAGTGTTAAAACAGGATGAATCTATTAACCTCCATTCAGTTAGTTTGGGTGGCTTGAAATAGGAGCACCATGAGATAAGCACTGTCTGAGGCAACATTTTCTTTGTCAGCAGAGTAATTAATTTAACTTTTTTAATCTTGATTTTTATTGGTAAACCTCCACATTGAGGTTACTTCAAACAGAGCATTCATTTGTCATGTTTAACAGTAAGTGCTTCCTTTGGGGGTAGCTTCAATTGTGCCATAATTTATCTGTCTCATGTTCCTGAATGTTGCATTTTTTCTGGAACTTTCCAGTACTCTAAATGGTGATATGGTATGTAGAAGAGGAATATTTAAAAATGATGTTTTTAAATATCTATATTTTGTGATGTTGCAGTTGGTTACCTGAACAAAAGCACTGACTTGTGTTGTTTCTCCAGCAAGTGCTTTTTGTTGGGGTGGTTTTCAGCAACCTATGCTGCTGCATTGACTAGTTCAACTGTTTAGCAGGTCTATTCCAAAACATTAGTTGAAACACAGGGTAACTGCCAGTGGACAACTATGACTCTGCTGGGTGGGGTAGGAATTTTGTTTCAAGTTTCAAATCTTCCTAGCCTTGAAAGCAGCTTTAATTGTACTTCAACTTTAGTATTACTCTGATTTTAAATAGAAAGTGCTATCAAGTTGGGGCATAATTTGGCTGGGGAAAACTTCAGGGAAACATTTACAAACAACAGAGTTTGAAGATAAATGATTTAAATGAAGACATTCTCATTCCTGTTTTGAAAGACACAGTTGGGACCCTATCAAAAGCATTAACTTGTCTCTATTTTTCAGTAAAGTGCTTTTGTTGGGGTACTTTTCAGTGGACAATGCACCTACAATTGATACAAGAGCAACGTTAGGCGTACATTCTTCCATTTTGTTTTAGAATTGTTAAACCTCCACATTGAGGTTACTTCAAATGGAGCATTCATTTGTCATGTTTAACAGTAAGTGCTTCCTTTTGGGGTAGCTTCAATTGTGCCATACAGCACTTTACTAGCACACTAGATGGTGCTGTTGTATGTATAAGGGAAATATTTACACTGGGGATTTCATTGTCCATATTTAATTCTTGCAAAGAGCTATTGCTTGTTGAATAGCTGTGATATTTAAATAGTCAATTGAATCATTGCATCTTCAAATTCTCCATGTGGTTAAATCATGTGATTAAATGTGGCGCTTAAATTAAACTCCTTTTCCTTATGACCATTAACAACACATCAACATAATGGCCGATTATTGTGTAAATTGCAGTTGAATGGGGAGGAGCCTCTAGCACCATTCATTAAATGCAATGATTCTTAGTGTTAAAAACAGGATGAATCTATTAACCTCCATTCAGTTAGTTTGGGTGGCTTGAAATAGGAGCACCATGAGATAAGCACTGTCTGAGGGCAACATTTTCTTTGTCAGCAGAGTAATTAATTTAACTTTTTTTAATCTTTGTTTTTTTATTGGTAAACCTCCACATTGAGGTTACTTCAAACAGAGCATTCATTTGTCATGTTTAACAGTAAGTGCTTCCTTTTGGGGTAGCTTCAATTGTGCCATAATTTATCTGTCTCATGTTCCTGAATCTTGCATTTTTCTGGAACTTTCCAGTACTCTAAATGGTGATATGGTATGTAGAAGAGGAATATTTAAAAATGATGTTTTTAAATATCTATATTTAATGATGTTGCAGTTGGTTACCTGAACAAAAGCACTGACTTGTGTTGTTTCTCCAGCAAGTGCTTTTGTTGGGGTAGTTTTCAGTTTCTTTAAAACCTATGCTGCTGCATTGACTAGTTCAACTGTTTAGCAGGTCTATTGCAAAACATTAGTTGAAACACAGGGTAACTGCCAGTGGACAACTATGACTCTGCTGGGTGGGGTAGGATTTTTGTTTCAAGTTTCAAATCTTCCTAGCCTTGAAAGCAGCTTTAATTGTACTTCAACTTTAGTATTACTCTGATTTTTAAATAGAAAGTGCTATCAAGTTGGGGCATAATTTGGCTGGGAAAACTTCAGGAAACATTTACAAACAACAGAGTTTGAAGATAAATGATTTAAATGAAGACATTCTCATTCTTGTTTTGAAAGACACAGTTGGGACCCTATCAAAAGCATTAACTTGTCTCTATTTTTCAGTAAGTGCTTTTTGTTGGGGTACTTTTCAGTGGACAATGCACCTACAATTGATAAGAAGAGCAACGTTAGGCGTACATTCTTCCATTTTTGTTTTAGAATTGTTAAACCTCCACATTGAGGTTACTTCAAATGGAGCATTCATTTGTCATGTTTAACAGTAAGTGCTTCCTTTTGGGTTAGCTTTCAATTGTGCCATACAGCACTTTACAGCACTAGATGGTGCTGTTGTATGTATAAAGGAAATATTTACACTGGGGTTTCATTGTCCATATTTAATTCTTGCAAGAGCTATTGCTTGTTGAAAGCTGTGATATTTAAATAGTCAATTGAATCATTGCAACTAAATTCTCCATTGTGGTTAAATCATGTGATTAAATGTGGCGCTTATAATTAAACTCCTTTTCCTTATGACCATTAACAACACATCAACATAATAGCCGATTATTGTGTAAAATTGCAGTTGAAGGGGGAGGAGCCTCTAGCACCATTCATTAAATGCAATGATTCTTAGTGTTAAAATCTATTAACCTCCATTCAGTTAGTTTGGAGTATTGAAATAGAGACACCATGAGATAAGCACTGTCTGAGGCAACATTTTCTTTGTCAGCAGAGTAATTAATTTAACTTTTTAATCTTGATTTTTTATTGGTAAACCTCCACATTGAGGTTACTTCAAACAAACATTCATTTGTCATGTTTAACAGTAAGTGCTTCCTTTTGGGTAGCTTCAATTGTGCCATAATTTATCTGTCTCATGTTCCTGAATGTTGCATTTTTCTGGAACTTTCCAGTACTCTAAATGGTGATATGGTATGTAGAAGAGGAATATTTAAAAATGATGTTTTTAAATATCTATATTTGTGATGTTGCAGTTGGTTACCTGAACAAAAGCACTGACTTTTGTTGTTTCTCCAGCAAGTGTTTTTTGGGGTAGTTTCAACCTATGCTGCTGCATTGACTAGTTCAACTGTTTAGCAGGTCTATTCAAAACATTAGTTGAAACACAGGGTAACTGCCAGTGGACAACTATGACTCTGCTGGTGGGGGGTAGGAAATTTGTTTCAAGTTTCAAATCTTCCTAGCCTTAAAGCAACTTTAATTGTGCTTCAACTTTAGTATTACTCTGATTTTTAAATAGAAAGTGCTATCAAGTTGGGGCATAATTTGGCTGGGGAAAACTTCAGGGAAACATTTACAAACAACAGAGTTTTGAAGATAAATGATTTAAATGAAGACATTCTCATTCCTGTTTTGAAAGACACAGTTGGGACCCTATCAAAAGCATTAACCTGTCTCTATTTTTCAGTAAGTGCTTTTGTTGGGGTACTTTTCAGTGGACAATGCACCTACAATTGATAAGTAGAGCAACGTTAGGTGTACATTCTTCCATTTTTGTTTTAGAATTGTTAAACCTCCACATTGAGTTATTTCAAATGGAGCATTCATTTGTCATGTTTAACCGTAAGTGCTTCCTTTTGGGGGTAGCTTCAATTGTGCCATACAGCACTTTACAGCACACTAGATGGTGCTGTTGTATGTATAAGGAAATATTTACACTGGGGATTTCATTGTCCATATTTAATTCTTGCAAAGAGCTATTGCTTGTTGAAAAGCTGTGATATTTAAATAGTCAATTGAATCATTGCATCTTCAAATTCTCCATTGTGGTTAAATCATGTGATTAAATGTGGCCTTAAATTAAACTCCTTTCCTTATGACCATTAACAACACATCAACATAATGGGCGATTATTGTGTAAATTGCAGTTGAATGGGGAGGAGCCTCTAGCACCATTCATTAAATGCAATGATTCTTAGTGTTAAAAACAGGATGAATCTATTAACCTCCATTCAGTTAGTTTGGGTGGCTTGAAATAGGAGCACCATGAGATAAGCACTGTCTGAGGGCAACATTTTCTTTGTCAGCAGAGTAATTAATTTAACTTTTTTTAATCTTGATTTTTATTGGTAAACCTCCACATTGAGGTTACTTCAAACAGAGCATTCATTTGTCATGTTTAACAGTAAGTGCTTCCTTTTGGGGTAGCTTCAATTGTGCCATAATTTATCTGTCTCATGTTCCTGAATGTTGCATTTTTCTGGAACTTTCCAGTACTCCTAAATGGTGATATGGTATGTAGAAGAGAGGAATATTTAAAAATGATGTTTTTAAATATCTATATTTGTGATGTTGCAGTTGGTTACCTGAACAAAAGCACTGACTTTATTGGGGGTAGTTTTCCAGCAACCTATGCTGCTGCATTGACTAGTTCAACTGTTTAGCAGGTCTATTCCAAAACATTAGTTGAAACACAGGAGGTAGCGCTGCGGTGGACAGCTATGACTCTGTACTAGGTGGGGTAGAATTTGTTTCAAGTTTCAAATCTTCCTAGCCTTGAAAGCAGCTTTAATTGTCTTACTTTAACTTTGAAAGTATTCTCTGATTTTTAAATAGAAAGTGCTATCAAGTTGGGGCTTTCTAATTTGGCTGGGAAAACTTCAAGGGGAGAGCATTTACAAACAACAGAGTTTGAAGATAAATGATTTAAATGTGAAGACATTCTCATTCCTGTTTTGAAAGACACAGTTGGGACCCTATCAAGCATTATTGTCTCTATTTTTCAGTAAGTGCTTTTGTTGGGGTACTTTTCAGTGGACAATACCTACAATTGATACGAAGAACAGCGTTAGCGTGCATTCTTCCATTTTTGTTTTAGAAGATTGTTAAACCTCCACATTGAGGTTACTTCAAATGGAGCATTCATTTGTCATGTTTAACAGTAAGTGCTTCCTTTAGAATTAGCTTCAATTGTGCCATACAGCACTTTACAGCACACTAGATGGTGCTGTTGTATGTATAAGGAAATATTACATAGGGTTTCATTGTGTATTTAATTCTTGCAAAGAAACTATTAGCATTGAAAAGCTGTGATATTTAAATAGTCAATTGAATCATTGCCTTCAAATTCTCCATTGTGGTTAAATCAGCATGATTAAATGTGGCGCTTATATTAAACTCCTTTTCCTTATGACCATTAACAACACATCAACATAATGGCCGATTATTGTGTAAGAATTGCAGTTGAAGGGGAGGAGCCTCTGGCACCATTCATTAAATGCAATGATTCTTAGTGACAAAATCTATTAACCTCCATTCAGTTAGTTTGGGTGGCTTGAAATAGGAGCACCATGAGATAAGCACTGTCTGAGGGCAACATTTTCTTTGTCAGCCAGAGTAATTAATTTAACTTTTTTAATCTTGATTTTTATTGGTAAACCTCCACATTGAGTTACTTCAAACAGAGCATTCATTTGTCATGTTTAACAGTAAGTGCTTCCTTTAGGGTAGCTTCAATTGTGCCATAATTTATCTGTCTCATGTTCCTGAATGTTGCATTTTTTCTGGAACTTTCCAGTATCTAAATGAGTGATATGGTATGTAGAAGAGGAATATTTAAAAATGATGTTTTAAATATATCTATATTATGATGTTGCAGTTGGTTACCTGAACAAAAGCACTGACTTTTGTTAGGGTAGTTTTCAGCAACCTATGCTGCTGCATTAATGATTCAACTGTTTAGCAGGTCTATTCCAAAACATTAGTTGAAACACAGGGGGTAACTGCCAGTGGACAACTATGACTCTGCTGAATTGGGGTAGGAAATTTGTTTCCAAGTTTCAAATCTTCCTAGCCTTGAAAGCAGCTTTAATTGTACTTTAACTTTAGTATTATCTGATTTTTAGAAATAGAAAGTGCTATCCAAGTTGGGGCATAATTTGGCTGAGGAAAACTTCAGGAAATGACTTTTACAAACAACAGAGTTTGAAGATAAATGATTTAAATGAAGACATTCTCATTCCTGTTTTGAAGAAAGACACAGTTGGGACCCTATCAAAAGCATTGCTTGTCTCTATTTTTCAGTAAGTGCTTTTGTTGGGGTACTTTTCAGTGGACAATGCACCTACAATTGATACGAAGAGCAACGTTAGCGTACATTCTTCCATTTTTGTTTTAGAATTGTTAAACCTCCACATTATGAGGTTACTTCAAATGGAGCATTCATTTGTCATGTTTAACAGTAAGTGCTTCCTTTTTAGGGTAGCTTCAATTGTCATATAGCACTTTACAGCACATAGATGGTGCTGTTGTATGTATAAGAAATGTTTACACTGGGGATTTCATTGTCCCACATATTTAATTCTTGCAAAAGAGCTATTGCTTGTTGAAAAGCTGTGATATTTAAATAGTCAATTGAATCGTGCAGCTTCAAATTCTCCATTATTGGTTAAATCATGCGTTAAATGTGGCGCTTATATTAAACTCCTTTTCCTTATGACCATTAACAACACATCAACATAATGGCCGATTATTGTGTAAATTGCAGTTGAAGGGGAGGAGCCTCTAGCACATTCATTAAATGCAATGATTCTTAGTGTTAAAATCTATTAACCTCCATTCAGTTAGTTTGGGCAGCTTGAAATAGGAGCACCATGGGGAATAAGCACTGTCTGAGGGCAACATTTTCTTTGTCAACCCAGAGTAATTAATTTAACTTTTTTAATCTTGATTTTTTATTGGTAAACCTCCACATTGAGGTTACTTCAAACAGAGCATTCATTTTGGCTCATGTTTAACAGTAAGTGCTTCCTTTGGGGGTAGCTTCAATTGTGCCATAATTTATCTGCCTCATGTTCCTGAATGTTGCATTTTTTCTGGAACTTTCCAGTACTCTAAATGGTGATGGTATGTAGAAGAATATTTTAAAATGATGTTTTTTAAATATCTATGCTGTCGATGTTGCAGTTGGTTACCTGAACAAAAGCATGACTTGTGTTGTTTCTCCAGCAAGTGCTTTTTGTTGGGAGTAGTTTCAGAAACCTATGCTGCTGCATTGACTACTTCAACTGTTTAGCAGGTCTATTGCAAAACATTAGTTGAAACACAGGAGTAACTATGATGGACAACTATGACTCTGCTGGGTGGGGTAGGAATTTTGTTTCAAGTTTCAAATCTTCCTAGCCTTGAAAGCAACTAATTGTGCTAACTACTATTACTCTGTTTTTGCAGAAAGTGCTATCAAGTTGGGGCATAATTTGGCTGGGAAAACTTCAGGAAACATTTACAAACAACAGAGTTTGAAGATAAATGATTTAAATGAAGACATATTCTCATTCCTGTTTTGAAAGACACAGTTGGGACCCTATCAAAAGCATTGCTTGTATCTATTTTTCAGTAGTGCTTTTTGTTGGGAGTGCTTTTCAGTGGACAATGCACCTGGTGTTGAGAGCAGCGTTAGGCGTACATTCTTCCATTTTTGTTTTAGAATTGTTAAACCTCCACATTGAGGTTACTTCAAATGGAGCATTCA
>JAINUG010001179.1:0-29308 GCA_029706075.1 Aldrovandia affinis
AAGTCAATTATCTCAAGTTGGATGTCTGCGGGCATATCGGGTGCATTGACTATAAATGGCGAGCAAAAAAGGCAAATTCCTTCTCAAGTTCCCCGAAGACCTGAAATCTGCGCTCGAACTCCTGCAGCAATTCTGTTATTTTATCTTTGTATTTATCTAAATCAGCATTGGGTTGGCTTGCGCGCATAGCTGCGAGAATTGAGAAATGCGCGGTGTCACCATTCGAGAGCTGCTTCTCCCAAAGTGACAGTTTCAACTTGAAGGCGCATATGCTATCGCAAACTGCGTGACGACTCTTTGGCGACCTTGCATCATTTTGTTAAGATTATTCAGGTGCTGTGTAATATCCACCATGAAGGCCAGATCTCTCACCCATTCCGGGCATTTCAATTCGCCTACTGGCCTCCCCTTTTCTCCATGAACTCCCCAATTTCCTCTCGTAGTTCAAAGAAGCGCTTGAGTACGGCACCTCGGCTTAACCATCGCACTTCAGTGTGGTATGGTAAGCCAGCCGGGATGTGATTATCATTGAAAGCAGTCAAACTGACGGTGATTCTGACCTCGCTGGGATATAATTCACGGTTTTGACAACCATACTCATAACGTGATCCATTTTAGTGTTTTACAGCACAATGCTTCCTGGTGCAAAATACAATGAAATGTCCAAAAATCTTTTCCTCCGTTGGCTGCCTGCACCTTCTCCCTGAATTTTGTGGCAACACCTGCCTTTCTCCCGACCATTGATGGGGCACCATCAGTGGCCAGACTAACAGCACGGGACCAGTCCACTCCGACATTGTCCAGCGGTAACGAGAGCGCTGAATATGTCATCAGCTGTTGTTGTGTCCATCATGGGAACCAACTCAAGAAACTCCTCGGTGACGGTCAAAGTCTCATCAACACCTCTAATAAATATGCACAGTTGTGCAACATCTGTGATGTCGGTGCTTTCATCAATAGCGACCGAAAATACAATAAATGACCGGATTCTGTCCTTCATTTGGCTGCCCAAGTCTCGCGAGAGATCTTGTACCCTGTCTGCAATTGTATTCCTTGACAGACCTATGTTGACAAAGGCCTGCTGCTTTTAGGGCACACGACTTCTGCAGCCTTCAGCATGCATTTTTCACAAGTTCGCCATCCGAAAATGGCTTGGATGCTCGCACCAACTCGTTTGCAATAAGGTAGCTAGCTTTCACTGCTCTATCACTGACATCACGGCTACGAGTAAATACAGACTGCTGTTTTTTCAGTCCAGCTAATAATTCTTTTATCTTCTCTTTTCTTAACTGCCCCTGCAAATGGTGAAACTTTTCTTTATGGTGAGTCTCATAGTGGCGCCGAATGTTATATTCTTTGAGCACTGCAACCTGTTGATTACATAACAAGCACACTGGTTTTGCATTCACCTCTGTGAATAAATAATACTCTGTCCATTTTTTTTTTTCTGCTCGGCACTCTACGTCAACCTTTCTTCTCTTTGACAACGACATTTTGGTAATTGGGGTGTCACTCTTGATATTTTGCTAGCAACTTAACGGCGGTAAGACTTGCGGGAACCAAACTGCATCTTCCCCAGACCTGGCACGCGCTTGCAAAGATATGCTCTTTATTTCTTGATCTCTTGTCATGCCAATCTTGCTTTTCCTTTGCTGCCCCTAGTGTTGGAAATGCGCTTTTCGGTTATTTCTTTAAAAAAACATAACTCCCCACAGGAATGGACTAGAAATATGCTTTTATATCGTTATAATTTTTTTCTCTTCACGACTGGGCCGGATTAAACCACCTGTCGGGCCGGATACGGCCCGCGGGCCGTATGTTTGACACCCCTGCTCTACCGCTTCTCCGTTTCGGGTCGTGGGGGCAGCGTCCTAAGCAGGGAGACCCAGACTTCCCTCTCCCCGGCCACTTCGTCCAGCTCTTCCGGGGAATCCCGGCGTTCCCAGGCCAGCCGAGAGACATAGTCTCTCCAGCGTGTCCTGGGGCTTCCCGAGGCCTCCTCCCGGTGGGACGTGCCCGGAACACCTCACCAGGGAGGCGTCCAGGAGGCATCCTAACCAGATGCCCGAGCCACCTCATCTGGCTCCTCTCGACGCGGAGGAGCAGCGGCTCAACTCTGAGCCCCTCCCAGATGACCGAGCTCCTCACCCTATCTCTACGGGAGAGCCCAGACACCCTGCGGAGGAAACTCATTTCAGCCGCTTGTATTCGCGATCTCGTTCTTTCGGTCACTACCCACAACTCGTGACCATAGGTGAGGTAGGAACATAGATCGACCCGGTAAATCGAGAGCTTTGCCTTTAGGCTCAGCTCCTCTTTACCACGACAGACCGATGCAGCGTCTGCATCACTGCCGACGCCGCACCAATCCGCCTGTCGATCTCCGCTCCATCCTTCCCTCACTCGTGAACAAGACCCCGAGGTATTTAAACTCCTCCACTTGGGGCAGGATCTCCTCCCCGACCCGGAGAGTGCACTCCACCCTTTTCCGGCTGAGAACCATGGTCTCGGATTTGGAGGTGCTGATTCTCATCCCAGCCGCTTCACACTCGGCTGCGAACCGCTCCAGCGAGCTGGAGGTCACGGCCCGATGAAGCCAACAGGACCACATCATCTGCAAAGAGCAGTGACCCAATCCTCAGGCCACCGAACCGGACCCCCTCAACGCCCCGGCTGCGCCTAGATATTCTGTCCATAAAGGTTATGAACAGAACCGGTGACAAAGGGCAGCCCTGGCGGAGTCCAACCCTCACCGGGAACAAGTCCGACTTACTGCCAGCAATGCGGACCAAGCTCTGGCACCGGTCATACAGGGACCGAATGGCCCGTATCAAGGGGTCCGGTACCCCATACTCCCGGAGCACCCCCCACAAGCCTCCCCTAGGGACACGGTCGAAAGCCTTCTCCAAGTCCACAAAACATGTGTAGACTGGTTGGGCAAACTCCCATGCACCCTCCAGGACCCCGCGGAGGGTGTAGAGCTGGTCCACAGTTCCGCGACCAGGACGAAAACCACATTGCTCCTCCTGAATCCGAGGTTCAACCATCCGACGGACCCTCCTCTCCAGAACCCTGAATAGACCTTACCAGGGAGGCTGAGGAGTGTGATCCCCCTGTAGTTGGAACACACCCTCCGGTCCCCTTTCTTGAAGAGGGGACCACCACCCCGGTCTGCCAGTCCAGAGGCACTGCCCCCGATGTCCACGCGATGCTGCAGAGTCGTGTCAACCAAGACAGCCCCACAACATCCAGAGCCTTGAGGGACTCCGGGCGGATCTCATCCACCCCGAGGCCCTGCCACCACGGAGAGCTTTTTAACCACCGTGGCGACCTCAGCCCCAGAGATAGGAGAGCCCACCCCCGAGTCCCCAGACCCTGCTTCCTCGCTGGAAGGCGTGTCGGTGGGATTGAGGAGGTCTTCGAAGTATTCCCTCCACCGACCCACAACGTCCCGAGTCGAGGTCAGCAGCGCCCCATCCCCACTGTACACAGTGTTGACAGTGCACTGCTTCCCCCCCCTGAGACGCCGGATGGTGGTCCAGAACCTCCTCGAAGCCGTTCGGAAGTCGTTCTCCATGGCCTCACCGAGCTCCTCCCATGCCCGAGTTTTTGCCTCAGCGACCGCCGGCCGCGCTCTGCTTGGCTCGCCGATACCCATCTGCTGCCTCCGAGTCCCACAGGCCAAAAAGGTCCGATAGGACTCCTTCTTCAGCTTGACGGCATCCTTCACTGCCGGTGTCCACCAGCGGGTTCGGGATTACCGCGCGACAGGCACCGGCGACCTTGCGGCCACAGCTCCGGTCAGCCGGAACATGGCCCACTCGGACTCAATGTCTCCCGCCTCCCGGGACATGGTTGAAGCTCTCCCGGAGGTGGGAGTTGAAACTCCTTCTGACAGGAGACTCTGCCAGGCGTTCCCAGCAGACCCTCACAATACGTTTGGGCCTGCCAGGCCTGACCGGCATCCTCCCCACCATCGGAGCCAACTCACCACCAGGTGGTGATCAGTTGACAGCCCCGCGCTCTCTTCACCCGAGTGTCCAAGACATGCGGCCGCAAGTCCGACGACACGACCACAAAGTCGATCATTGAACTGCGGCAATGGATTTCAAATAAAATGCATTTTGCTTTAAAAAAACTGGTTTATTTAATTTTATACAGAGTGAATATTTTGCATCTGATACTGAAGCAATCCTTATAGTAAACTAAAGAGGGTGCTATGAAAAAAATTAAACACCCCGCCTAAAATGTAAATGTGCAAAGTAATGAAAAATTGAATTAAATTTAAAAACATAAAAGTTATAGCAGTACTGAACCATATGATATGGCTACTTCAGATCAAAAATATTTTGTAGCTCAGGCCTACTTAACCTGGCTTGCTGATAGGGATATACTGCAGAATATTCTTTTCAAGCTAAAAACAAAAGTAAATTATTTTCAAAGAACTGCATTCTTCAGACTGCAAACATTTGTGAACATAACAAGAATTTAATTAAACTCCCTTCCCACAGGCTTCTTCTATCGACTACTGCTGGATCCTGAAACTTGGCATCGTTTGGCCTTCACCAGGCCATCAATATCAGGTTTCAAATCCTGTGTAGCAACACATTTCAAGATGGCATTCAGGTGTGTGTTTGATAATCTTGACCTGTGCTTTGTTTTGTTGAGGTTCATAACAGAGAACGCCTGTTCACAAAGATAGGTAGTTCCAAACATGGACAAAATCTTTGCAGCCAGGTGTGTTCATCTGGGGTAATCTGGCAAGAGATATTGGTAAAACGTGCCTAAATCTACCGATGCAAATTTCTGCTTCAAATTAGAATCACTTTGCAAGTCAATTATCTCAAGTTGGATGTCTGCGGGCATATCGGGTGCATTGACTATAAATGGCGAGCAAAAAAGGCAAATTCCTTCTCAAGTTCCCGAAGACCTGAAATCTGCGCTCGAACTCCTGCAGCAATTCTGTTATTTTATCTTTGTATTTATCTAAATCAGCATTGGGTTGGCTTGCGCGCATAGCTGCGAGAATTGGGAAATGCGCGGTGTCACCATTCGAGAGCTGCTTCTCCCAAAGTGACAGTTTCAACTTGAAGGCGCATATGCTATCGCAAAACTGCGTGACGACTCTTTGGCGACCTTGCATCATTTTGTTAAGATTATTCAGGTGCTGTGTAATATCCACCATGAAGGCCAGATCTCTCACCCATTCCGGGCATTTCAATTCGCCTACTGGCCTCCCCCTTTTCTCCATGAACTCCCCAATTTCCTCTCGTAGTTCAAAGAAGCGCTTGAGTACGGCACCTCGGCTTAACCATCGCACTTCAGTGTGGTATGGTAAGCCAGCCGGGATGTGATTATCATTGAGAAAGCAGTCAAACTGACGGTGATTCTGACCTCGCGCTCGGATATAATTCACGGTTTTGACAACCATACTCATAACGTGATCCATTTTTAGTGTTTTACAGCACAATGCTTCCTGGTGCAAAATACAATGAAATGTCCAAAAATCTTTTCCTCCGTTGGCTGCCTGCACCTTCTCCCTGAATTTTGTGGCAACACCTGCCTTTCTCCCGACCATTGATGGGGCACCATCAGTGGCCAGACTAACAGCACGGGACCAGTCCACTCCGACATTGTCCAGCGCGGTAACGAGAGCGCTGAATATGTCATCAGCTGTTGTTGTGTCCATCATGGGAACCAACTCAAGAAACTCCTCGGTGACGGTCAAAGTCTCATCAACACCTCTAATAAATATGCACAGTTGTGCAACATCTGTGATGTCGGTGCTTTCATCAATAGCGACCGAAAATACAATAAATGACCGGATTCTGTCCTTCATTTGGCTGCCCAAGTCTCGCGAGAGATCTTGTACCCTGTCTGCAATTGTATTCCTTGACAGACCTATGTTGACAAAGGCCTGCTGCTTTTCGGGGCACACGACTTCTGCAGCCTTCAGCATGCATTTTTTCACAAGTTCGCCATCCGAAAATGGCTTGGATGCTCGCACCAACTCGTTTGCAATAAGGTAGCTAGCTTTCACTGCTCTATCACTGACATCACGGCTACGAGTAAATACAGACTGCTGTTTTTTCAGTCCAGCTAATAATTCTTTTATCTTCTCTTTTCTTAACTGCCCCTGCAAATGGTGAAACTTTTCTTTATGGTGAGTCTCATAGTGGCGCCGAATGTTATATTCTTTGAGCACTGCAACCTGTTGATTACATAACAAGCACACTGGTTTTGCATTCACCTCTGTGAATAAATAATACTCTGTCCATTTTTCCTGGAAAGCTCGGCACTCTACGTCAACCTTTCTTCTCTTTGACAACGACATTTTGGTAATTGGGGTGTCACTCTTGATATTTTGCTAGCAACTTAACGGCGGTAAGACTTGCGGGGAACCAAACTGCATCTTCCCCAGACCTGGCACGCGCTTGCAAAGATATGCTCTTTATTTCTTGATCTCTTGTCATGCCAATCTTGCTTTTCCTTTGCTGCCCCTAGTGTTGGAAATGCGCTTTTCGGTTATTTCTTTAAAAAAACATAACTCCCCACAGGAATGGACTAGAAATATGCTTTTTATATCGTTATAATTTTTTCTCTTCACGACTGGGCCGGATTAAACCACCTGTCGGGCCGGATACGGCCCGCGGCCGTATGTTTGACACCCCTGGGTTACGTACTGTACGTAGGATTACAGCTAGTGGAAATTAGTCTGGGAAGCGCGCAAAAGTGCAATACATTAAGAACGTAATGTATTTGCTGATAGATTTGATTTTTTACACAATGTTTGATGTTTGATGCGCGTCAAAGTAGGTATGGCCCTACTGGCCATACCGGTTCCGTGGCCTATGATCGTATCAACAAGCAATTCATTTCCTCATTGTGTACTCCTCTTTAAAAGTTATCAAAAGAAAATAGCTATGTCAAAGACATGGCTACAGTACACCAATAAACGTACAGTATTTGCACATCATATAGAAATGAGGTGAAAAGTGGTAAACATTGTGAATATTGGCATGAAACTTGAGGCAACACTTTATTTTAAAGGCTTCAGAATGCATTCATAACTGCTGCTCCAACATTCCAAACAGCTTTCACAAAGTATTTATGTCACATTTCTATCATGTATAGAGCCTGGAGTCGAAAGGGCTATGTCATAATCTGCACTCCTGTTGATTGTACAAAGTTAATAACATGTTTTATTTATGAAATGTTTTATTAAAAACTTCCTGTTTTTATTTTTAAAAACTTGAAATTGGACAGGGCCTTTGTATATCTCTCCATACGCTTTTGGATAAGACACATGCTGTCAGAATTGTGACTGCAATTATCTTCGGTTACCCAGCTAACAAAATGTAGAGGTGAACTTTGATCATGTGATATACAGGTAACTATCAAAGTAAAGGAAACACCAACATAAAGTGTTTTTTTTTGGGCCACCACAAGCCACAATGACAGCTTCAATGATGCGCTGTGTCATAGAAGAACTCTGTTGGCGGGATGCAACACCATTATTCCAGGAAAAATCCATCATTTCATGTTTTGTTGATGTTATGGAATATATCTTGTTTGTACATGTCACCATCATTAGGTTCACTCATTTGAAGCAGTTGGTTTTACCAGTAAACTTGGGAGTGGAAAAAGTCCCATCTTTCCAACACCACCTAATACAAACAAATATTGTTTCTCCCTGTGGTTTGATTAAGTCTTTTGATTGTTATGGAATATGATCTTGAATTTTGAATTACAATGTGAACTACCATTTTTTTCAAACTGAGTGAAACTAGGATATTTTAAAGTTGTTGCCGGGCTGTTGATTGTACCTTGCGCTTCTGATTCCTGTGGAGTGGTTAACAGGAGATAGTTTTAACTAATTGTATAGCTGTAACCATTGAGCGTGTACTAATATTTACATTTTGTGCTTCAAGGTGGAACCATTGACATCACAGTGTACGAGGTCCAGCAGAATGGTTCCTTGAAAGAATTACTGACAGCTTCTGGAGGGGGGTGGGGTGGGACACATGTGGACCAGGAGTTCAAGGCCTTTCTCAAAGAGATCTTCAATTATGGGGTGTGGGGCAGGTATGAGAGAGAACACCCAGGAGAACTGCAGAAGATGATGTATCAATTCTCCACAAAGAAATGCACATCTGAGGAGCAGGACCTGGAGGTCCACTGCCACCGCAACTTAATCAAATGCGCAGAGGAGAAGAAAGAGATTGCAGAGTTCTTCAATGATGTGGAGGGGACATATAGAATCAATAGCAGTATGCATACAGTACAATTGTCAAGGGTAGTAAAAGTCAGGGACTTATTTCCATCGTGGTCCTCATTTTAGGCAAGGCCGATTGTTTCCAGTTAAATACCATTTCAAATATCTTTTTTGTACACATAAATCTGACCTGTGTCAACGTCATTTGAGCCTTGTAGGCCTATACAATTGAAATGGATTGGATTTTCCAAAGAGCACCAAATGGTTGAAAAAACCATTGAAAAAAGTCAATTTTCAATGGTTAAACCAACTCGATCGATGTCCCAAATAAGAAAAAGTAGCCTATTCCGTTTACACATACACACGCGCACAAATGCACACACAGACCAGTTTCAACCCGGGTTCCCATGTTTCCCCCAAAGCTGGCTCCAAACGGACATGGCTACTGTATACAGTGCCAAAGATGCGGCACATTTAAATAAGTGTAAACGGGAAGAAGATCATTATTTACCTCTTATAGTTCTATATATTTTTTACTGTTATTATGTCGAAGTTGGTCTTTCTCTTTCAGATAAATCGAAACAAAGGAGTGGTGCTCGTCACAGACAGGGAAGCTAAAGCGTGTCGCCATATCGAAGAAACTAAACTATCAGCTCTTTTGATGTCTTGGAAATGCCACCCTGTCAGTACAAAAAAGGAGGAGGGAGCAGGCAGATATTTTAAGTATCGAGGAGGGTCAGAGATTATAATATTTAAAAGCTGAACACAGTGCATTTAGAACAGAACACACGAAAAGAAAAGGAGGAACATCGCGATGAATAGTTGTCATTGTCAGTGTGTTAGAGACAATGAGTATCGGATCGCTGCGCTGCATGAAGAAATAAAGAAGATGGGGGCAGAATTGCAAAGGTTTGTTGACAGCTTCACCCAATTCATTTGCACAGGTGCTGTCATGAAATACTTCACTTGTCTATTCCTTACAGGTCAAAAGGAGCGCCTTGTCAGATATGTCCGCGCAAGGAACAGGAATTTATAAGAGTCCAAGAAACCTATGTATCCTGTACAAAAACGACAAAAGTCTTTGATTTTGTTCCAATTTACTCATTCTGTACGTATCTATTTTAACGACTATGCCATGAGGATTCTGATTAAACAACTGGGCGGAAACATAGTGTTGTAAACGGTTGGGAAGAGAATAGCAGTCGAGTAGCCTACTATTCGCCTTTGATTGATGTCAACAGGGCTTCTCGGAGCAATAAAGGTGTCCCTTGTTAAACCTATTGTTTTACAAGGAACATACTGTTTTATACTAAGAACAATTTTATTTAAAAAATAAAGAGTTTGACAAATATCGGTGGTATTTCATGATATATCTTGCAGTGAAACTGTAAGTACTACACTAATTTCAAATAATTATTCTCCATCCATCCATCCATCCATTATCTAAGCCGCTTATTCCTGGTCAGGGTCGCGGGGGGGGGGCTGGAGCCTATCCCAGCATGCGTTCCGGGCGAGAGGCAGGAATACACCCTGGACAGGTCGCCAATTCATCGCAGAAATAATTATTCTTTTAGGTTTAATGTTTTCTTATTAAGAAAATAGTCCTAATCATGTGTGTAATTTAAGCTGTATTTCTACTGAATCCTACAACTCTATCTAGAAAACGCAGTCTAAGGTAACAGGTGAGTATAGGGATGGTTTTATTATTCCACAGAGAAGTGCACTGCCACCCAAGAAAAGCCTAATGCTTTTCTACACTAATAAATTACATGTTACCAATCTGGGAGGTAAACTCATTAAAGTATTTAATAATTTAGCTGCCGTATTTGTGATGGAATCAAGGCATTCGAATGTACCAGAGGCTACCAAAATAAAGAGTGGAGTATGGTAAAAATGTCCAACTGGCTACTTTTTTAATTTGACTGGCTACTCCATAACCTAGTGCAGGGGTCGGCAACCCGTAACACTCAAAGAGCCATTTGGACCCGGTTTCCACGGAACAGAAAACACTGGGAGCCGCATTTTCTGTCGACGGGGGGGGGGTGCAACGCGAAAATAATTCTTGCGCCCCTCGGATTTTCTGTCGACGGGGGGGGAGTGCTACGCCAAAAAAAGTTTCCGCCCAATTTTGCACCCGATTCAATTGGATACTTTTTATTTATTTTCCCAAACCACGCGGAGCTGGCTGAAAGAGCCGCATGCGGCTCCGGAGCGGCAGGTTGCCGACCCCTGACCTAGTGGAACGCAGAGCTAGCACTCATCGCGCACAATTAAGAAAATGATGACGGTTGTAATCCTTAGGGCACATGTACATGCGTCTAACGAGAGGATTAGTCACTACAGCTTTTTAAATCTGCAAAGGAGCAGTGATTTTTTAGTGAATTTTAAAATATTTTTTAATATATGGACCACCATGTGGTTCGAATGGGCCATTGCTTTAGGGCTGGTGTCTTCATGTAGATATCAATGTACATGCCAAATTTCACCACTTTATGTGAAACTGTTTGGGATTAATAAGCATTTTTGTAATAAGCCACACCCACTGCCAAGTTCATTAGCTTACTGCAACCATGCTTTTTTGCATAGCAAATTTTGTTATAATAGAATTTAAGAGGAGTCTCCAATTAACAAATTGGTAGCAGTTGCGTGAAAATATGTCCAACAGTATAGGAGGAAATGTCAAAATGGTGGAAGTAATGGTTCCTTGAGATATATATGTTCTGTATAAGGAGAGTAACCCAAGGTGTCAAGTTTAGTGAATGTAGGTTCAATGGGTCAAGTGTTGGGAACTGTGGTTCAAAAGTTGTAAGATTCAATGCTTTGTTGTACTGCCACCTTATGGGAGTGGTGTATGGCCAGTCTCCAAAGTTTCATAAGGTTTTGCTGATCCATCGGCAATAAATCTGACTGAACACGTTACCCTAGAACTTAAAATTTTTAATTCATGTTCAGAAATGTTTTTTCACTTGGAGGCTGTAGGGTAAAAAATGTACATGAAGGTGGAACAAGTCTGATTTAATGTTTTAATTTCAGGCAGTAAGGCAACAAAAGGTGACATTTTTGAGACGGGGTGTAGACTTTAAAGGGGCACTGTATATATTATATATATGTATATATTTGTTTTCAGTAATATTCCAATGTGGTATGAATTATAAATTGAGCAGACTCGATTGGAGGGCATGAAAGCAAGGGTGAGTGAACAAAAATGTAAACTTCACTCATAAATTCTCAACGGACCTGCCCTCGAAAAAGGGCCATTGAGAAGTATTGATTACATCAAAACAAATAACATGTTTCGTTCCTGTAGGATTGTGTCTGTTGTGATCAATAAGTATTACGTTTTGATCAACCCAGAGCAGTCTGAATATATAATTCAGTATTTTCTGCAAGTCAATAGTGTTCAGCTGTGAGCGATTTCTCTATGGTTACCCAATGATCAGAACACAAGAAGACAAAAGTGGACCATCTCTACTATTATCAATAATTTCTGGCACAACCATTGGTAAAACCAGTAGCAAAACCATTTGAAAAACTATTAGGGATGTCATTCACAAGGAGCTCAGCTTGTCATAGTTCAATGCATGGGCACTAGCGTTATCCAGCTCAGTGGTGCATTAAGGTATGTCCACCTCCAGTCCAGTAGTTTCGTGACATGAGATGGAAGCCACCTGCAACGCAGTTGTGAAAGAGGTTGGTTTTAGAAGAATAGATTACCACAGTTGGTTTCACATCACTTCACCATTGACCCTTGTTCTTCAAATGAGACTCCAAAGTCCCTTATTGAACAGCCCTCTAATTCTATTAACTGTATATTAACTTTATTAACTTTTTGTATATTAAGTTTATTCTTCATTTTTATCTTATCAGATTGTGGCACCCATGCAGAGGGTGTGAAGACCTTAAAGGACAGCTTCAAAATGTGCAACAAGATTTCGAAAAGAGGTAACATGTAATGCCTTCTAAATTTCTGGGTAGAACTGTCTGATCTGAGGTGTTCATCTTTTTTTTAAGTAGTACCCTCATTAAAAATAGGATTCATGAGTGTCATATGATGAACATTCATAGTTCCTATTTTTATGCAGGCATTCTATTTAAAAGTTCAGTTAGGCTTGTATGCTGTTTACAGTCATTATGTCCCCCAGCAAAGATCCCCAGGAGGCCCCTCCAGCATTCATTTAAAATTCCCCAAATGTGGTATGCTATCCAGTACTATCCACATTACAACCCAACAAACGTATGTCAACTTAAAACTGAACTCCACCCAAAAATAACCCCAAATTGATACATTGTTTCTTAACTCAAGACCTGCTGGGTCAAGTTCCCTTGTGTGGTAAATCCAATGTTATCAGCCAGAACTGAAGTCCATCACAGGGGCTGCTTATATATTTCTGTGCAACTCCCCCTTCCGGTATCATAAGGAGGAAAAGAAAAGGAGGAAGGAGACAATTGTTGAAATTGCCAACATCACGATGAATTGTCATTACTGTGTGTTACACAAAATCACTCTCGGATCGCTGCGCTGGAAAAAGCCGTGAAGACGATGTCGGCAGAAAGGTTTGTTGACCCTTCGCTAAACCACGCCCCCCTTAGTTACTGTTGCTAAGTCCGTTAAGCTTTCGGAGCCAGCATGGCGCTCCCACTGTCACTAACTGCACTCCCAGGAGAAATATTGGCTGTGTTCGAAACCACTCCCTATTCCCTATATAGTGCACTATATAGGAACATTATATAGGAACACTATATAGGGAATAGGGAACGAGTGAACGGTTTCGAACACAGCCATTGTCATATTTTTGGAAAATAGACATTTTACATTTTTACATTACATTTTAAGCATTTAGCAGACGCTCTTATCCAGAGCGACTTACAAGATGTGCATTAATACAAGGTGAGAACAATCAAAGTTAGCGTACAAGATCAGTACAGTAAAACGGCAAAGGACATCATTGCAGGCGTCTGCGTATCATACCTGTAACATTGGGAAAGAAAAGGTTAGTGGGTGTTTTTTATTTTATTTTTTTATTTTTTTGAACAAGTAAACAGTGGTGACGACAGATTGACTAGATGGACAGTGTTCAGTGGTAGTGGAGTCTGAAGAGGTGGGTTTTGAGTCTCTTGCGGAAGATTGGAAGTGATTCCGCAGTCCTGACCGATTGCGGGAGGTCGTTCCACCAACGAGGACCAGGACAGAGAAGAGGCGAGACCGCGAGGAGCGCTGCCAGGCGCCCGGAGGGATGGGGCAGTCAGTCTGCCAGCGGAGGCGGAGCGGAGGGGTCTGGACGGGGTGTAGGGCGTGATGAGTGACTGGAGGTACGGGGAGCAGTACCTCTGGCCGCTTGAAAAGCCAGCACCAGTGACTTGAATCTGATGCGTGCTGCGATGGGAGCCAATGCAGAGAGGAGAGTAGAGGGGTGACGTGGGTGAACTTTGGCTGGTTGAACACCAGGCGAGCAGCAGCGTTCTGGACTAGTTGCAGTGGCTTGATGGCACAGGCCGGAAGGCCTGCCAGCAAGGAATTGCAGTAGTCCAGACGTGAGATCACCAGGGCCTGGACCAGGAGTTGAGTGGCCTCTTGGGTGAGGAACGGTCTGATCCTCCGGATGTTGTGGAGGGAGAAACGGCAGGTCCGAGAGATCGCTGCAATATGGCTCGAGAAGCACAGCTGGTTGTCCAGGGTTACCCCAAGACTCCTGGCAGACTGGGACGGAGACACTATGGAGCCTTCCACGGTAATTGACGCATCAATCATCGGGGAGTCCTTCGCTGGGAGGAAGAGCAGCTCTGTCTTCCCCAGGTTCAGCTTCAGGTGGTGGGTAGACATCCATGCGGAGATGTCAGCCAGGCATGCAGAGATCCGTGCCGGGATCTGGGTATCAGATGGAGGGAAGGAGAGAAACAGTTGAGTGTCATCAGCATAACAGTGATAGGAAAAACCATGAGCAGAAATAACAGAGCCAAGTGACTTGGTGTACAGAGAAAATAGGACAGGGCCTAGCACCGAGCCCTGCGGGACACCGGTAGAGAGGGTGCGGGGAGGAGAGGATCCTCTCCAGGCCACCTGGTAGGACCGGTCAGCCAGGTAGGACTCAAACCATGTCAGCACAGATCCAGAAATTCCCATCTCGACGAGAGATGAGAGCAGGATCCGGTGGTCCACGGTGTCGAACGCCGCCGACAGGTCAAGGAGGAGGAGGACGGAGCTAAGGGATCGGGACTTAGCGGCGTGAAGAGCCTCAGTGACCGCAAGGAGAGCAGTCTCTGTGGAGTGGCCTGCTCTGAACCCAGATTGGTTGGGATCAAGTAGGTCGTTCTGTAAGAGATGAGCAGACAGTTGATTATAGACAGCCCGCTCTAACGTTTTGGAAAGGAATGGGAGGAGAGAGACAGGTCGGTAGTTAGAGATGACATCAGGATTCAGAGAGGGTTTTTTGAGGAGGGGGACAACCTGAGCGCATTTGAGGGAGGAGGAGACAGAGCCAGAGGAAAGAGAGGAGTTAATGACATTAGAGACAAACGGGAGGATGTCCATAGCAATGGACTGGAAGAGGGGGGAAGGAATGGGATCAAGAGGGCAGGTGGTGGGACGGTGGGAGAGAACAAGTTGAAGGATGTCCGAGTCAGGGAGGGGTGAAGGAGGACAGAGAGGTGGGAGGTTTAGGTAGCGGGATGGGAGAGGGAGGGGTAGGGGGAAGGAGTTGCGAATGACCTCAACCTTCTCGTGAAAGAAGGATGAGAAGTCATCTGCGGTTATAGAGGAGGGGTGGGGGAGGAGGAGGGGTGAGGAGAGAGGAAAATGTAGCATAGAGTTTACGTGGGTTGGAAACAGAGGATTGAATCTTAGAAAGGAAGAATGCAGATTTAGCAGAGGAGAGGTTAGCGGAGAAGGAAGCCAGGAGTGTGTGGAAGTCAGACAGAGCTGCAGGGGATTTGGATTTTCTCCATTTCCTTTCTGCCGCACGCAGCTTCAGACGGTTGCCCGAATGGAATCGGTTAGCCAGGGGGCGGGGGGGCGGAGACGAGTGGGTTTAGCGGATAGAGGACAGAGTAAGTCAAAGGAGGAGGAGAGAGAGGAAAGTAGGGTGGATGATGCTACTTCAGCAGGTAGCTGAGAGAAGGCATCAGCAGGGGGAAGGAAGATAGGACAGTAGCTGACAGGGCAGCGGGTGAGAGAGAGCGGACGTTGCGACGGACAAGGACAGTGGGAGCAGGTGAGGATGGTTTAGGGACAGAGGGGAGGGGGAGGGAGAAAGACAGAAAGGAATGGTCAGACACATGTAGAGGCGATACCGTAATGTTGGGTGAGGCGCAGTTCCTGGTGAAGACCAGGTCCAGTTGGTTGCCGGCCTTGTGGGTGGATGGGGATTCAGCCATGGTGAAGTCAAAGGACTGAAGGAGGGGAGGAATGCAGAGGCCTGGGAGGTCTCTAGCTGCAGGTTGAAGTCCCCGAGGAGTAAGACGGGAGTGCCGTCCTCAGGGAAGGCACTGAGTAGGGCATCCATCTCGTCTAGGAAACTCCCAGTGGACCTGGAGGGCGATAAAGAACAATGATGTGCAGTTTACATGGAACAGTGACAGTGACAGCATGAAATTCAAAGGAGGAGGGTGAGAAGTGAGGAAGAGGAACAATACCAAATCTCCACAGGGGGGAAATGAGTATACCTGTCCCTCCACCTCTACCTGAGGGTCGTGGAGTGTGGGAGAAGGTGTAGGCGGCAGAGAGCAGCAGGGGTGGCCGTGTTTTGCGGGTGATCCAGGTCTCCGTAAGCGCCAGGAACTGCAGGGAGAGTAGTGAGGCCTGGGCCGAGATGAAATCGGCCTTCCGGACAGCGGACTGGCAGTTCCATAGTCCGCCTGCTACCACCACGTCAACACCGGGAGATCTAGGAGGGTGGATGAGGTTGGACAGATTACGGGTGTGGGTAGAATCTCTCCTTCTAGGCAATCTAGAAGAGGAGACATGGACTGGGATAGGGAGGAAGCATGTAGTGTTAGATGCAGAGGTAGTACAATAGGGAGATACAAAACTATGATACTCACCGTGCGGCGAGCACTCCCTAGCTGGCCCCCCTCGGTGGACTCCTGCAGGTAGACTCCTCCGTCTTTGTCCGCCGAGTCTTCGTCCGGGGAGGCTAGGACGGGAGGCTGCCGCGAAAAGCTGCCGCTATCCACAACTATGGCTGCTAATATAGCCGAGTGATGCTAGGCACTAAGTGGCGAGTGCCACCTGACAACAATAGCCACTAATTAACAACTGTTAGCTTTCTAACGCTATTGAGGAACGCTCACTATAAACACGGGCTGATCAATGGAACCGATTGAAAGCAGCTGAGTCGCAGTCAGCTTTGAAATAAAGATACAACGCGGCAATATAATCTAATAACTGCTGGAGATCGGCGACACAATAGCCAGCTAGTTACAGTAATCAAAGAAGCATTAAGTGCCAATTCTAGCCAATGAAACAGGGTACGAACGCAGAGACTAAAGCAACAAAATCTAACGCCGGATGATAACACTTACTAGCGCGCCACGAGACCGTTCAAGCCAAGATACGAATGCACACTGAAAAAGAAAAAGCAATTTCAGATAGAAGCAGACAGAAGGGTCTACAATATGCATTTGAAGGCTATATTCAAGATATCACACTAACTCAGCAACAAAATGACGTTAAAAAAAATTAAGATAGAAGCGAAAGCCTACAGATCACAGAGTAAAAGTGAACCACCGCATCACCTGGCGATTGAGACAGAGGACAATGACATTAAGGAGCAATACTGTTCCTGTAAAGCTGGGTAGGTGTCTATTCACTATTACAATCATTAAAAAGCAAAAGCAGTAGGCCTATATAACGTTATATTCAGTAGTAAGTTAGCTAGCATTAGCTAACTAACGTAACATTAGTAGCCTATAGTGTGCTGTAACGACATTACTCTGGTTAGCTCCACAGGTTTCTGCGCCCATCTCATCGGACTTATCCATGCCCTGGACCTCTGTAAAGCAAAAAATATCAGTAGTGTGTCAGCCCAGTCCTCCACAAAATTTGGGTACTCGGGACTGGGCTTCCCATTGACAAAGTGCTGAAATAGTCATGAAAAAATAGTATTACATTTTGACATCAAGGTAACGTTACCCACTTGGTTTTCTAGAGCTTGACTGTAACATCTTAACGTTAGCAAGCTGACTGGATCACGAATAACAAAGCTAACATTTAGTCTAACTTTACCAACATTGCAGCCCGGAGCTATATATCCAGACCGTAGCCACCTTAGCTTAGCTGGCTAACACTTTTCAGGATTTGATTTTGGCTTTGGAAAGGGAAAAAAACGTATATCTCCTTCCAACCTCTCCGGGTAACGAGTGTCACTGTTACAAGTGGCCCAGGCACAACGTTTAACCATAACTAGCTAAAAGTCCACAAAACCACCTCGAAAATGAAGAAAATCTCAAACTTTTCCGTCAGAGTCAACGGAGTGCCACCATAAACTGTCGGATCTCTGTCGGAGCCTGTCCTATGCTGCGCTGTGATTGACCAGTCTCCGTTTCAGGGCTGTCATGAAATACTTCACTTGTCTATTCCTTACAGGTCAAAAGGAGCGCCTTGTCAGATATGTCCGCGCAAGGAACAGGAATTTATAAGAGTCCAAGAAACCTATGTATCCTGTACAAAAACGACAAAAGTCTTTGATTTTGTTCCAATTTACTCATTCTGTACGTATCTATTTTAACGACTATGCCATGAGGATTCTGATTAAACAACTGGGCGGAAACATAGTGTTGTAAACGGTTGGGAAGAGAATAGCAGTCGAGTAGCCTACTATTCGCCTTTGATTGATGTCAACAGGGCTTCTCGGAGCAATAAAGGTGTCCCTTGTTAAACCTATTGTTTTACAAGGAACATACTGTTTTATACTAAGAACAATTTTATTTAAAAAATAAAGAGTTTGACAAATATCGGTGGTATTTCATGATATATCTTGCAGTGAAACTGTAAGTACTACACTAATTTCAAATAATTATTCTTTTAGGTTTAATGTTTTCTTATTAAGAAAATAGTCCTAATCATGTGTGTAATTAAAGCTGTATACAACTCTATCTAGAAAAAGCAGTCTAAGGTAACAGGTGAGTATAGGGATGGTTTTATTATTCCACAGAGAAGTGCACTGCCACCCAAGAAAAGCCTAATGCTTTTCTACACTAATAAATTACGTTACCAATCTGGGAGGTAAACTCATTAAAGTATTCAATAATTTAGCTGCCGTATTTGTGATGGAATCAAGGCATTCGAATGTTCCAGAAGCCACCAAAATGTCCAACTGGCTACTTTTTTTATTTGACTGGCTACTCCATAGCCTAGTAGAACGCAGAGCTAGCACTCATCGTGCACAATTAAGAAAATGATGACGGTTGTAATCCTTAGGGCACATGTTGGAGACGCTGAGACGATACGACGCTACATCCTTTTTCCTGTTTCCGGATTGTTGGATTGTTTGCTGTTTGCTGTGGGCTGTTTGCTCTGTATTGCATCTTGCATTTTACTCTTGCGAAAATTAACGTAGCTATATAACGTTAACGTAGCTATACAACGTTATATAAATATATCACCGCATTAGTTACGAGTTACTGCTTCTAAGGTGTAATCCTTTGTTGCCTTTAAAGGACAGGGACGGGCTTTTGTTTTCTCCTTGTTAGTTTAAATTGGCACAAAAGCTAACAAGGTTTTTGTTTCACCCTCCCAGAAGCAACCTCAAATGAAAAGTAAGTTCGTCGGTTTAACCGATTGGAAAAATTGAATTATTGCGGTAGTCTAGTATAGTTATTTATAAACTAACGTCGTTTATAAACGTAAATTGTACGTCGGAAGTTTTTAGTCGTATTTAATATCCGGGGTTTGCTGTTCAGGCGCTCAGCAGTAACGTAGATAGCTAGTATCTTTTAAGCTGTGGATTGTTGATTTTGTATTTATAGGTAGTATATTACAAAGGTTTGATTGTTAAATAGTTGGGCTTAGGTTGTAAACTAACGTTAAAATATAGTATTTATATCAGTAGCTGTGTAAGTGATATAAATAAGAGGCTCTCTAGCTACATTTAGCCTACTACTAACGTTAGAGTCTACTGCCTTCTATCCGGAGCCACCTAGCGTGTATTTTAAGAGTGGTATTGCTGACTCCATCTAGACAGTAAAAAAATCTATACTTAGGGAGAGATAGGGAGTCAGCTAGGGGTCTAAAATGTGGCCTAAACTTTGTGAGGTGTGCAGGATGATCGCCCTGTTGGAAAGCGATTTTCTTGGGCTGTTCACCTGCCTCCGCTGCAAGCTCATTGAGCATCTTGAAGACAAGATTCTTGTTCTCGAGGGCCAATTGGCTGTATCGGCCGTATCGGCCGTACAGAGTCCACAATTGTCAGGGTTCTTAGAACCAATTAGAACGTCCGTTAGGGAGAAGGTGTGCACGCCTAGGCTGGGAGGAGGGAAGAACTTAGAGCAGGCAGGAAGTGAAAGGTGGGTTACAGTCAGAAACAAAAGTAGGAAAGGGCTTGCACACCACAAAGGGGCAGCATCTCCAGAGGTTGAGGTGTCCAACAGATTCCAGCCCTTGCAGGAATCTGTGGCCCGTGACCCTGAGAGAGGGGGGATGCATGTGCCACAGGACACCCTGATGGCCACATCTCCCAGGGAAAGGGAGTTGTTAGTAGTTGGGGATTCCATAATTAGGGGAGTGGACAGCATAGTCTGTTCCCAGGCCAAGGAGACTCGCACGGTGTGTTGCCTGCCTGGTGCCCAGGTTGGAGATCTCCTTGAGCGTGTGGACAAGCTCCTGGCCAAAGCAGAAGGGGATCCAGTGGTCATGGTCCACGTAGGGACCAATGACATGGGAAAGGGCAGGTTGGAGGTCCTGCGAGATAAATTTGAGGATCTAGCAGCAAAGATTAGGAGCAAAACCTCCACGGTAGTCTTCTCGGGAATTCTACCAGTACCACGTGCAAGCAGAGGGAAGCTGAAGTTTATCTATAGGTTTAACACGTGGCTACAATCCTTCTGTAGGAAAGAGGGGTATAGATTTATTGAGCACTGGGACTTCTTCTGGAACAGCGGTGACCTATACAAGCCCGATGGGTTACACCTGAACCGGATGGGTACCTATGCTCTGGGGCAGCGTATGCTTAAGGTAGCGCAGGATTATTTAAACTAGGGATTCGGGGGCAGGGAGGATAGAGAGAGCGAAATGAGTAGGGTGGTGCAGACTGCCCAGATGGAGTCTGTCAAGACTACATATAACAGGGAAAGCATGAATAAAGTCTTGAGTAAACAACATTTTAGCAAGTGTGGCTTGGGATGGAAGGGAGTGAGGGAGCGGGAGAGGAATAGTATAAACAGTAGCAACGTACGGGTGAGCAAGGCTTTGAAGCTCATGTGTTTAAATGCGAGAAGTGTAAAAAATAAATTTTTGGAACTGGAGACTGTCATGTTAAATGGGGGTTATGACATTGTTGGGATTACAGAGACATGGCTTGGCGCAGCGGATGGGGAAGAATATAATGTAGAGGGTACACAAATTGTTTAGGAAGGATAGAACTAATAAAAGAGGAGGGGAGTGGCCCTTTATGTGAAAGACAATCTTAATGTGCAGGAAATTCCAGGTATAAACCCATTAGTTTCTTGTGAGGACATCTGGATTAGATTATTGGGAGATCGTGAGAAGGGCCTGAATATAGGAGTATGTTATAGACCTCCAGCTTCAGATAGTAACATAAATAGTACGCTCTTTGATAACATAAAACAAATCTGTGCTGAAGGAGAGACGATAATAATGGGCGACTTCAATTACCCCTCTATCAATTGGGAGATAGTGACAGGTCAGGGCAAATGTGAAGAGGAGTTTATAGATATGGTCAATGACTGCTTTTTGGTACAGTCTGTTACTCAGCCTACAAGAGGGAAATCAATACTGGATCTGGTTTTGTGTAACAATCCTGATAGAATTTGCAGCACAGAGGTAGGAGAACCAATAGGAGCAAGTGACCACAGTGCAGTTATTTTTGATATTTTTGGCAAGTTAAGACAGCCTCCTCTAACTCTCGAATTTTTAATTTTAGACGAGCTGACTTTAATAAAATGAGAGAGAATTTAAGTAATATAGATTGGGTTAAACTTCTAGATTGCAGAACTGTGAATGAAAAATGGACTATATTTAAAAGGGTTATTGTAGATGTACAGTGTAAATTCATCCCCAAAGTAAGGAAAAATAGGATGAAAATACAGTCTCCACAATGGATGACTAAATCTTTACGGGTGATTTTGAGGCAAAAGAAACGACTGTATAGAGTATATAAAAAGGATAACTCAGAGAGAAACAAGTTAGATTATTGTAATATGCGGGCTAAGGCTAAAAAGGAAATAAGATCAGCTAAAGGCGGTTTGAAATTAAAATTTCCCAAGATGCAAAAAGTAACCCTAAGAAGTTTTTCAATATTGTAGTAGAAAACGGAAAGTTAAAGATGAGGTTAAGTGCATTAAGAATAAGGAAGGAACTTTGGTTTATAATAATAAGGACATTGCAAACACACTAAACAGTTACTTTGTGGAGAGCTTTACTAGAGAAGAGGTTATAAATATGCCTAAATGTATAGACAAGGTACGGAATGTTCTGGAGGACTTTGAGATAAGGGATGTAGAAGTACTACAAAAACTACAAAAACTTAAGACAAATAAGGCAGCAGGCCCAGATGGCATATATCCCAGAGTACTCAAAGAACTTGGGGAAATTATATATAAACCATTGACAGATATTTTCAGTCAATCCATAATCACTGGAGAAATACCAGATGACTGGAAGCAGGGTAGTATAATTCCAATATATAAGAAGGGAGACCGTACTGACCCAGGGAACTATAGGCCTGTCAGTTTAACTTGCATCGCATGTAAAATGCTGGAATGTATTATTAGGGATAAGTTGGAATCATTCTTGAAAAATAATAGTATTTTAAGGGAGAGCCAGCATGGATTTCTCAAGGGGAGGTCATGCCTAACAAACCTCCTGGACTTTTTCGAAGAGGCTACAAAGTGTGTTGACCTGAACCAGGCTTATGATGTTATATATTTGGACTTTCAGAAAGCATTTGACAAGGTACCACATGAGAGGCTCATTGCTAAAATGAAATCAGTAGGAATTGTAGGAGTAGTTTCACAGTGGGTTAAAAATTGGCTGCAAGGGTGAATACAAAGAGTAACAGTAGGTGGGGCCGAATCTGACCTCGGTGCTGTGGGCAGTGGTGTCCCGCAGGGATCGGTGCTGGGACCTCTGCTCTTCCTTATTTACATAAATGATCTGGATATGGACATTAGTAGCAAAATAGTTAAATTTGCAGATGATACTAAACTTGGGGGTTTGGCAAACAGTTTGGAATCTACAAAAGTAATCCAAGATGATTTAAACAAAATCCAAAAATGGGCAGATACATGGCAGATGACGTTCAATATTGCTAAATGTAAAGTAATGCATGTGGGAAATAAAAACATTAGACAGGAGTATTTTATGGGTGGAGAAAAGTTAGTAGGTGTTCAATTTGAAAAGGATTTAGGAGTTGTAGTGGATCAAAGCCTATCTGCATCAAAGCAGTGTGCTACAGCAGTGAAAAAAGCCAACAGGATGCTGGGATACATAGCAAAAAGTATAGAGTACAAATCAAAGGAGGTTATATTAATGTTATATAACGCCTTTGTCAGACCGCACTTAGAATACTGTGTGCAGTTCTGGGCACCGCACTACAAGAGAGATATTGAAGCTCTTGAAAAAGTCCAAAGAAGGGCAACTAAACTGATACCTGGTATGAAAGGTAAAAGTTATGATGATAGACTTAAGGCACTCAATTTATTTAAACTTAGCAAACGCAGACTTAGGGGGATTTGATTGAGGTTTTAAATTCCTAAAAGGGATTAACAAAGTAAAATACCAAAGATTTTTTAAGATAAGTGGGGTCAGCAGAACAAGAGGCCACAGGTGGAAATTAGTTAAAGGCAAATTCCGCACAGATATTAGGAAGTTTTTCTTTACACAGAGAGTTGTCAATGCCTGGAACAGCTTGCCAGGTCAGGTAGTAGAGGCAGAAACGCTCGGGCTATTCAAGGCCAGGCTAGATGTAGTACTAGATGTTCTTTAGATTAGGACATGATGAGCCAAGATGGGCCGAACGGCCCGTTCTCATCATTATGTATTCTTATGTTCTTATGTTCTTATGTACATGCGTCTAACGAGAGGATTAGTCACTACAGCTTTTTAAATCTCTGCAAAGGAGCAGTGATTTTTTAGTGAATTTTAAAATATTTTTTAATATATGGACCACCATGTGGTTCGAATGGGCCATTGCTTTAGGGCTGGTGTCTTCATGTAGATATCAATGTACATGCCAAATTTCACCACTTTATGTGAAACTGTTTGGGATTAATAAGCATTTTTGTAATAAGCCACACCCACTGCCAGGTTCATTAGCTTACTGTAACCATGCTTTTTTGCATAGCAAATTTTGTTATAATAGAATTTAAGAGGAGTCTCCAATTAACAAATTGGTAGCAGTTGCGTGAAAATATGTCCAACAGTATAGGAGGAAATGTCAAAATGGTGGAAGTAATGGTTCCTTGAGATATATATGTTCTGTATAAGGAGAGTAACCCAAGGTATCAAGTTTAGTGAATGTAGGTTCAACGGGTCAAGTGTTCTGTGGTTCAAAAGTTGTAAGATTCAATGCTTTGTTGTACTGCCACCTTATGGCCGATCTGTGCCATACTCTGGGAGTGGTGTATGGCCAGTCTCCAAAGTTTCATAAGGTTTTGCTGATCCATCGGCAAGAAATCTGACTGAACACGTTACCCTACAACTTACATTTTTTTATTAATGTTCAGAAATGTTTTTTCACTTGGAGGCTGTAGGGTAAAAAATGTACATGAAGGTGGAGCAAGTCTGATTTAATGTTTTAATTTCAGGCAGTAAGGCAACAAAAGGTGACATTTTTGAGACGGGGTGTAGACTTTAAAGGGGCACTGTATATATTATATATATGTATATATTTGTTTTCAGTAATATTCCAATGTGGTATGAATTATAAATTGAGCAGACTCGATTTTCATATCTGACGAAGAGCAAGTTATGAGATTTGCTTTCACTACAATAAAATAGATTTCATAATTGGATTTAATAGTTGGATTCACTTTTTTAAGCCAAGTACTACATTAGTTAGATCAACATCCAGAGGGTAGTCACAATATGCAGTCCCTGTTGCCAGATAAAAGGCTTTAGCATGACCATAGGCATCCTTTTGTAATAGGATTTGATAACTGATACCTCTGTGCTGTGGGATTTACAGTGGTAAAGTCTATTTCCAGTTGGTTTCACATCACTTCACCATTGACCCTTGTTCTTCAAATGAGACTCCAAAGTCCCTTATTGAACAGCCCTCTAATTCTATTAACTGTATATTAACTTTATTAACTTTTTATATATTAACTTTATTCTTAATTTTTATCTTATCAGATTGAAGCAACCATGCAGCGGATGTGAAGAACTTAAAGGACAGCTTCAAAATGCGCAAAAAATGTATACAGACTTCACAACCAGGTAACATGTAAATTTCTGGGTAAAACTGTCTGATCTGGGGTGTTCATCTTTTTCTTAAAATAGTACCCTCATTAAAAATAGGATTCATGAGTGTCATATGATGAACATTCATAGTTCCTATTTTTATGCAGCCATTCTATTTAAAAGTTCAGTTAGGCTTGTATGCTGTTTTCAGTCATTATGTCCCCCAGCAAAGATCCCCAGGAGGCCCCTCCAGCATTCATTTAAAATTCCCCAAATGTGGTATGCTATCCAGTACTATCCACATTACAACCCAACAAACGTATGTCAACTTAAAACTGAACTCCACCCAAAAATAACCCCAAATTGATACATTGTTTTTTAACTCAAGACCTGCTGGGTCAAGTTCCCTCATGTGGTAAATCCAATGTCATCAGCCAGAACTGAGGTACATCACAGGGGCTGCTTATATATTTCTGTGCAACTCCCCCTTCCGGTATCATAAGGAAGGAAAAACATTGGGAATATGGATAAATTATCATAATCTCTCATTATGAGAGAGTGCTTATTATAATCAATATTAAAAACTACATAAATCCAAGCAACTATAAAAAAATAGTTTCATAGTTTTATTTTTTGTGCCATAAAATGTAATATTTTACAAATACTATTTCTGTCATTTGTTGATGAAGTTTCCTGTAAACACACAAATGCATTCCCCAGGATGCAAACAACTTCTGTGGAAAATATGCAACAAAATTATAATAATCAGTAAGTGGAGGCTGTGCCCAAGTTATGCATGTGACAGGATAGCTAGGAGAAAACACTAAACAGAAATGTGTAAATATTTGTAGGCATATGTAACGGAATATAAATGCATTCAGGAGGGAAAACACCATGCACACTTACATTAGATGACATAGTAGGTCACATAGATATTGTATGCTTATCCTTAGTTTTCACAATAAAGATAGCGAAATGTATAGTCTCCCATCAGTGACCTCTGTGATAAGTATATATAGTATCACTTCTGGGGCCATCTGGTGGGGGAGAAAAAGAGTGACTGCCAACTGCCAGTTTGCCTATAGGGAACGTGATAACTTTCACTTTCAGACAAAACGAACAAACAAGCAATTTTTGCAGTTGCAGATTGTTAAGAGACTTTTTTATTCAGTATCTGGCAAAATAAAATGTCTTATATTTGTTATTTCATATACTGAGTGTGGAAAAGCTCATTTAAAGGCTTGTTTGCCGCAACCAACTGAATATCTTCAGATTCAGTATTCAGTATCAACGTTATATAAATATATCACCGCATTATCAACGTTATATAAATATATCACCGCATTAGTTACGAGTTACTGCTTCTAAGGTGTAATCCTTTGTTGCCTTTAAAGGACAGGGACGGGCTTTTGTTTTCTCCTTGTTAGTTTAAATTGGCACAAAAGCTAACAAGGTTTTTGTTTCACCCTCCCAGAAGCAACCTCAAATGAAAAGTAAGTTCGTCGGTTTAACCGATTGGAAAAATTGAATTATTGCGGTAGTCTAGTATAGTTATTTATAAACTAACGTCGTTTATAAACGTAAATTGTACGTCGGAAGTTTTTAGTCGTATTTAATATCCGGGGTTTGCTGTTCAGGCGCTCAGCAGTAACGTAGATAGCTAGTATCTTTTAAGCTGTGGATTGTTGATTTTGTATTTATAGGTAGTATATTACAAAGGTTTGATTGTTAAATAGTTGGGCTTAGGTTGTAAACTAACGTTAAAATATAGTATTTATATCAGTAGCTGTGTAAGTGATATAAATAAGAGGCTCTCTAGCTACATTTAGCCTACTACTAACGTTAGAGTCTACTGCCTTCTATCCGGAGCCACCTAGCGTGTATTTTAAGAGTGGTATTGCTGACTCCATCTAGACAGTAAAAAAAATCTATACTTAGGGAGAGATAGGGAGTCAGCTAGGGGTCTAAAATGTGGCCTAAACTTTGTGAGGTGTGCAGGATGATCGCCCTGTTGGAAAGCGATTTTCTTGGGCTGTTCACCTGCCTCCGCTGCAAGCTCATTGAGCATCTTGAAGACAAGATTCTTGTTCTCGAGGGCCAATTGGCTGTATCGGCCGTATCGGCCGTACAGAGTCCACAATTGTCAGGGTTCTTAGAACCAATTAGAACGTCCGTTAGGGAGAAGGTGTGCACGCCTAGGCTGGGAGGAGGGAAGAACTTAGAGCAGGCAGGAAGTGAAAGGTGGGTTACAGTCAGAAACAAAAGTAGGAAAGGGCTTGCACACCACAAAGGGGCAGCATCTCCAGAGGTTGAGGTGTCCAACAGATTCCAGCCCTTGCAGGAATCTGTGGCCCGTGACCCTGAGAGAGGGGGGATGCATGTGCCACAGGACACCCTGATGGCCACATCTCCCAGGGAAAGGGAGTTGTTAGTAGTTTGGGGATTCCATAATTAGGGAGTGGACAGCATAGTCTGTTCCCAGGCCAAGGAGACTCGCACGGTGTGTTGCCTGCCTGGTGCCCAGGTTGGAGATCTCCTTGAGCGTGTGGACAAGCTCCTGGCCAAAGCAGAAGGGGATCCAGTGGTCATGGTCCACGAGGGACCAATGACATGGGAAAGGGCAGGTTGGAGGTCCTGCGAGATAAATTTGAGGATCTAGCAGCAAAGATTAGGAGCAAAACCTCCACGGTAGTCTTCTGGGAATTCTACCAGTACCACGTGCAAGCAGAGGGAAGCTGAAGTTTATCTATAGGTTTAACACGTGGCTACAATCCTTCTGTAGGAAAGAGGGGTATAGATTTATTGAGCACTGGGACTTCTTCTGGAACAGCGGTGACCTATACAAGCCCGATGGGTTACACCTGAACCGGATGGGGTACCTATGCTCTGGGGCAGCGTATGCTTAAGGTAGCGCAGGATTATTTAAACTAGGGATTCGGGGGCAGGGAGGATAGAGAGCGAAATGAGTAGGGTGGTGCAGACTGCCCAGATGGAGTCTGTCAAGACTACATATAACAGGGGAAAGCATGAATAAAGTCTTGAGTAAACAACATTTTAGCAAGTGTGGCTTGGGATGGAAGGGAGTGAGGGAGCGGGAGAGAATAGTATAAACAGTAGCAACGTACGGGTGAGCAAGGCTTTGAAGCTCATGTGTTTAAATGAGAAGTGTAAAAATAAATTTTGGAACTGGAGACTGTCATGTTAAATGGGGTTATGACATTGTTGGGATTACAGAGACATGGCTTGGCGCAGCGGATGGGGAAGAATATAATGTAGAGGGGTACAAATTGTTTAGGAAGGATAGAACTAATAAAAGAGGAGGGAGTGGCCCTTTATGTGAAAGACAATCTTAATGTGCAGGAAATTCCAGGTATAAACCCATTAGTTTCTTGTGAGGACATCTGGATTAGATTATTGGGAGATCGTGAGAAGGGCCTGAATATAGGAGTATGTTATAGACCTCCAGCTTCAGATAGTAACATAAATAGTACGCTCTTTGATAACATAAAACAAATCTGTGCTGAAGGAGAGACGATAATAATGGCGACTTCAATTACCCTCTATCAATTGGGAGATAGTGACAGGTCAGGGCAAATGTGAAGGAGTTTATAGATATGGTCAATGACTGCTTTTTTGGTACAGTTTGTTACTCAGCCTACAAGAGGGAAATCAATACTGGATCTGGTTTTGTGTAACAATCCTGATAGAATTTGCAGCACAGAGGTAGGAGAACCAATAGGAGCAAGTGACCACAGTGCAGTTATTTTTGATATTTTTGGCAAGTTAAGACAGCCTCCTCTAACTCTCGAATTTTTAATTTTAGACGAGCTGACTTTAATAAAATGAGAGAGAATTTAAGTAATATAGATTGGGTTAAACTTCTAGATTGCAGAACTGTGAATGAAAAATGGACTATATTTAAAAGGGTTATTGTAGATGTACAGTGTAAATTCATCCCCAAAGTAAGGAAAAATAGGATGAAAATACAGTCTCCACAATGGATGACTAAATCTTTACGGGTGATTTTGAGGCAAAAGAAACGACTGTATAGAGTATATAAAAGGATAACTCAGAGAGAAACAAGTTAGATTATTGTAATATGCGGGCTAAGGCTAAAGGAAATAAGATCAGCTAAAAAGGCGGTTTGAAATTAAAATTTCCCAAGATGCAAAAAGTAACCCTAAGAAGTTTTTTCAATATTGTAGAAAACGGAAAGTTAAAGATGAGGTTAAGTGCATTAAGAATAAGGAAGGAACTTTGGTTTATAATAATAAGGACATTGCAAACACACTAAACAGTTACTTTGTGGAGAGCTTTACTAGAGAAGAGGTTATAAATATGCCTAAATGTATAGACAAGGTACGGAATGTTCTGGAGGACTTTGAGATAAGGGATGTAGAAGTACTACAAAAACTACAAAAACTTAAGACAAATAAGGCAGCAGGCCCAGATGGCATATATCCCAGAGTACTCAAAGAACTTGGGGAAATTATATATAAACCATTGACAGATATTTTCAG